>ML661935.1:4168795-4208253 GCA_007570785.1 Antilocapra americana
CAGCGCCCGTCCTCCGGCGAGGCTGTCCCCGCCTCTCCGAGCGTCTGCCGGCCGCATCTACACCCCACTCTCCACACCCTCGCTCTCCCCGCTACCCCACCCCTCCAAACAAGTGAGACGGAAATCTGAGGCCAAGTGCGGTTTTTCTGTTTTTGTTGCTGTTTTTCCTTAATGGCAGCTGAAGGGAGCGGGCTCTACTTACAGGGGACGAGTGAGTCCGCTCTCTCGCGTCCTATCCATGGCTGTGGCTTGCTCTTTTCAGTCAAATGTAGGTCTCCAGTCACCACATCATGGTTATATAAAACAAAACAAGTTTTGAAAGTTTATTCCAGGAACATAAGGCTGGAGCAAGTGAAAATTCAGGTTTGTCAGAAGCTGAAAAGACAAACTACAGATACCCAAGTACCAACGCAGTGATCTCATTAGCCAGTTTCTCCCTTTGTAAAAATTTCACTGGGCCCTGTATTAGTTGGCTAGGACTGTCAATAATAGAGTAGCACGACCTGGATTGTTTAAACAGCAGAAATTTATTAGCCCCCAGTTCTGGAAGCTCAAAGCTCCAAATTAAGGTGTTGTCAGGGTTGGTTTCTTCTGAGGGCTGTGAGGAATGGACCTCTTCCAAGCCTTTCTCCTTGGTTTATAGATGGCTGTCTCTCCCTTTGTCTCTACCTCATGTTCCCTTTATACACGCCTGTCTCTGTGAACAAATTTCTCCTTTGAACACTAGTCATACTGGATTAGAGCCCACCTTCATGATTTCATTTTAACTTCATCACGTCTGTGACCCCAAAGAAAGGGACACTCTCAGGTACTGGAGACTAGGGATCCCACATCTCTTTTTGGAGGCCGTGGTGGTTGTGGGGGAGGTTTGAGGGGCAGCCTGAGGCACAGTCCAGCCCATATTAGACCTTACCACCAGACAGTGTGTTTCTGTGACTGTGTGTATCTCTAGAAAGAAAAGGATGGAGGAGAGAGACCATAGTCCATGGAGATGGTTGATAGCGTTGAAGTTGAAGTCCATTGAGTAGGTGAAACACCAGGTTGTATGTAGGAGGAAGCGCCTGGATAACAGATGCTAACATAGACACTATGGAAAGAGCATGAGTTGTGAGTTACTAACGGAGAAGTTTTAGCAATATACAGGCCTACAAGGTGGGCAATTAACTGTAAACAATTCACTAAAGAAAAGTCCTACCTGTTACAACTGTAAATACCTAAACAAAGTGAAGAAAGATCTTTGGAAGGGCACTGATGTCTAGGAAACTAATGCAAGATGGAATCGGGAGGGAGGTGGAAGGGGAACACATATATACCCATGTCGGATTCATGTCAATGTACAGCAAAACCAACATGATAATATAAAGAAAAAAATACAGTATGACAGTAAATGTGTGAAAATAACCTACCTAGCCTTGTGAAAGTATAAATTTGGTTTACTAACATGTAAAGAAATGTAACACTTAAATACTGAGGTAATGATTCTAGTTTTACAAAGTCGGGAAGGCATTTCTTAAAATAACAGTATATTCAGCTGTCAGAAATTTACAAAGAAAAATTATATTCAAATTCTAACATGTGTTCTCATATTGTCTAGATAGTTACTTATATAGCTTTAGTGTAAATTCAATAGGGAGAAAAAGGCATATGGTTTGCTTTAAAATAAATTAGCAATAGTAAGTATAGTAGCAGCCACATTTATAATAGTAGATAGCATTTACTGAGAGCTTACTATATGCAAAATGCTTTACATAAATTACTCCTGTTGATTTCAATAGAGGAAATATTTATACTAAATTACAAGAGTTCCAGAAAGATAACTCATACAGATGGCAGGAACCAATAATGAAATCCTTCAGCTTGATAATGTTAAGGCTGTATTATAAAGGCTCTATATAGAAAGCAAAAGAAAGGAGGAAAATGATGCAGAGGACTCATGGGGGAAAGGAAAAGACAAAGACCTAATGAATCAAGTTGAGTCTGAAATTATATAAGCTTCTCTGGAAATAATCACATTGGCAAAAAGGATCATCTTTTAGAAGAATTCAGAATTTTCTTGTGATTCATAAAAGAATAGCTGTGAAAACAGAGAAAATTTTGGATAAATCTGAAAACAAGAGTATGGGAAGATAGAAGGATAAGATGCCCTTATCAATGGAGAACTGATAAATGAAACAATGAATGAGATACGGTCTCATTTTTTTTCCTTCTTGGTCAACATAAGAGGGAAATCCTAGAACAAATATCAAGGCTTCGTATATAAGACAGGAGAGAATAGACCCACCCCAACCCCCGCCTCTAACTCACTCCACTGATCCTGCTGTAAAAGGCCTATAAAAGTGGGAGGTGGAAGATGGGAAACAAATCTTTGAAAGATAGCAATGGAAAACCTAGTGGGGGAAAACAGTTGTGATTTCCTGTGTTGGTTTGCGTGGAACAAGAATTCAAAGGACTGTGTGGACATTATTTCTTGCAGAGAAGCAACTGAAGTGCTACTTCCTTTGTACGCTTATGTCAGCATCACAGAAGGCTCCAGAAACAGAGCAGTCCATCCCCACTAGAAATGTGGATCTCATGAAGCCACATTGTGACTGTCAGAATGGCATACTTGTCGTGTTTTAACATCTGAACAAATTAACTCTTTTAAAATCCAATACGAGGATTATTTAAATATTATTAACCTTACTTAAGGAAGCAACATGTTCATAAGCAAAATTTCTCTACAGTAGTCTTAATAAACGTTTACGTTTTCCTATCCCTTGCTTTAGGTATGCCCTTTTGTAATGTGATTTTGCATGTTCTCCTTCTAAGTCTGTTTCTCCAGCCCTTGAATCTATACTGGCTTTGCATCTTGCTTTAGCCAACAGAAAAAGTGGAAGTGATTTTTGACCAGCTCAACGCCTTGGCCTCAAAAGGTCTTGCATGCTTCTGCTCTCTTTCTTAGAACCTTACCTTAGGGCTATGACAACAAGCCTCAGCTGACCTGCTTGATGGAGAGAGACATATATTCCAATGTCCTCCCACCCCACCCCAAACACACACATCTCTTTGGTGCAAAGAAAACTAGTACTAGAAAATAAATTAGAGGACATAACAGAGCAAGGATTTAAAAGAAACAAACATCTAAAGGGTATAAAGTACCCCCCACCAATAGCTAAAACTTCATCTCTGCCTCTGGAGGATGACCAGCTAACCTCCAGAGGTAGAACTGCCTTGCTCTTATGCCTGTGTCCAGAAGAGCTGTCCCAGACGTGCTAACACACAGAATCAAGAGCTAAAGAAAAAACTATGTATGGAGGCTATTAAGTTTTGGAATGGTTTGTTATACAAGCTAATTCATCCTCTAAGGTCCCTTCCTCTGAAAATTAAAGGACATGAACCTACTTACCCGCCCTCTTAACAACAGCTAACATTTATATTATGTATTGTGAATTCTAAAAAACCCCAGCAATATATGATATATATTTTTCCTCAAGCTATAATTTTTTAAAAGTAGTAATTCTTGGTGGTTAATTCCACAGGCCTTGGAGACAGGTAAAATGAAGTTTTATCTTCTGAGTGTTGCTTGCTAGGTATCTGACCTGGAAAAAAGTACTCATCTCCTTGAGCCTCAACTTCCCTTTCCATAGAATAAGAAAGATGTCACTATAGTTACTATGGGGATTAAATGGCATAAGGCCAATAAAATGCTTATGTTTCTAGCATATTTTAAGCATCTATGAATAGTAACTTTTATTGTCAAATGAGGAAGAAGTCTCACCCCAAAGTCACCTAGTTAATAATTGGCAGGAGCAGACTATAACCCATGTTTTTTGATGGCAGTTTTAATCCTTAACTGTCCCAGCACACTACCTGTAGAGAGGTCAAAACTAGTTCAAATATTGAATAGTCCATAAAGATGTAATAAAATCAAAACTCTAGAATCCTTGCAGTATGTCTGCATGCTTCTCAAATTATTTTAACTCAAAAATATATGTATTAACCATCTTATAATGACTTAGTTTATGCAATATACTTTCTACTACCCAACATAGTTACTTATGACAATCATAAGATAGACCTACATACAAAAAATTCATAGATTGCTACTTTTGCCCTTGGTCATTTGATTTGTAAGAAATACATATTTGTGTTGGTTATCAAGAGTCAGAGGCTTTTCATAAATACTCAGCATGACAACATGACAATTTGAGCTTGTCATAGACCTAAAATTAATGTGCATGAGTTCTAAGAAAAGGAATTTAGATTGAAGAAAGAGAAAAAATTCCCATAAACATAGGATGATGTTGACTGATGAGCATTAAAAGCAAGAGTTGAAGATATCCTTCTCATTATGAAAAATTCTTTATAGTTCTCTGCATCATCCATTTAAACAAGTGCTGCTGCTGATGATGAAGATAGGTAGGTAACTTTGGTAAATGGGGCAATGCATAATTCACATTACACGTCTTGCTGTCATTTTAACTTACATGGGGGTCACTATGAAGCAGTTTCTCCTGGTATGACTGATTGTTTTACTACTAAGGGTTAAATTATTGGCAGATACCAATAAAGTGCACTTTACTTCCTATTGTCCTTGTTCCTCAATAGGTCATGGGTGCAAGATAAGATGTTTCATTAAAATTTTATAATCTGTATTTTTAGTACTTCCCTGCCTTCTCCTGCTAATTATTTCATATGTGTATAACTTACTCTACTACATTACACGCATTTATAGATTCCCTCTCTTTACATTTTCTGCCTCACTCCAGACTAGAGAGTTCTTTGCTTTGAAGTGCATCAGACTCCCCTGAGAAGGCTTTTAAAATGCAAGGCTCCACCCTGAGTTTTTGTTTCAGTTGGTTTGGTCTGCACCAGTTTCTGCAGTCAGAAATCTGTGTTTTTAAAAAGCATCCTACACTTTATGAAATGTTCATAGGAAGCTGTATGAAAGTGAGTGTTTATAAATATGTAACAAGGAATCAGCTGAACATTGCATCTGCAGAATATGTTAGAGAGGAGTGGAGCAAGAAGAGAACATTTATTAAGGACAAACTGTAGATATTATACATATATATTTATTATTATTACAGTTAGTGTAAGAAGCAAGTATTGAAATACTAATTTTCTTCATATTGGGTCAGGGATTGTCAGAGTGACAAAAAAACAAGAAAGAATTGTTAGCAACTGCAGTAGTCAAAACTTTTTTAGATACTTAAGAATGAAATAAAAGGCAGAGTGACTTCCCTCTTGGTCCAGTGGTAAAGGATGCACTGCCAGTACAGGGGGGACGGTTCAGATCCCTGGTTGGGGAACTAAGATCCCACGTGTGGTATGGCCAAAAGGTTTTTTAAAAAGGCTAAGAGCTTTAGATGTAACTCATTTAATCCTCATGATTAAATGAGGATTTAAAAAATCTACGATTTGACCAACATTTTACTAATAAGGAGGCTGAGAATCTTAAAATAAGTTGCCCAATATCATGCAACTAATAAGACACAGCTGGTACCATTCAAACACATATGCGTTTAATCTCAATACCTGCGTTCTAGTCAGAGAGTAAATAGTAGAGCCATAATTTGAATATATGTAGAACCATGATTTGAATCAGACTTAAAAGACAATAGACATAACAAAAAGTAAATACCAAATTTGATGTATACCAATTGTTTAAATAATTGAAAACCCTTAGGTTTTAGATACTGTGATAGTCATTATCACAATATCTCAGAGCTATATCTCTCCTTTCTGTTTAGTAAACAGGATATGAAAAAAAAGCAGAAATCAAAATAAGAAAGTAAAGCAGATTTTTAAAAAGAACTTTGGATCTATTTAATGAAAGAGGAGAAGAGTGGAAACCATGAGTCACAAATATTGTTTTGCAAAAAGTTGGAAATAATCTGATAGGTTTCCCTAGAAAATAAAATAAGAGCTCAAAGAATGAGGAAACCTTAAAGAGACTTGCAATAAGACTAAAGCAGATATAAGCACAACATTTTAGCTTTATTATTTAGAAAGATGTCTAGACAGGCAGAAAAGCAAGCTTCTGAAAAATCACTATAGCAGGTTTCAAATGGAGTTGAGGGAAGTAAAATTAATGTCAGGGCAAAGGAGGAGTTCTTATTGAAATTCTTTAACCATACTGTGGAAACCTGCTTTTCAATTTGTATTTCTTTCTTTCTTTAAAGAAATGGAACTAAGGGGCAATATAGAGTATCATGTAAGTTTGGTGACAGAAGTGAAAAATAATTTAAAACTCCAGTATGAATTAGCATGACAAAACAGCCTCTCAGAGAAACTCTGGAGATTCCTCAAAGTGGAAAGTTTCCTCAAAGTGGAAACTCTGGAAACAGTTGTGACTCAATTGCTCTCTATCCGAGATCAAGTCTATTCACTTCCCTCCATCCTTGACTGTCCAGGCAGTCAACATGTGTCATCTCCATAAAATCCACAACTCCCTAACAGAGTTCTCTACCCTCAACATTGATACTAAAATAAAAAAAATAAAAAAATTCTGCATCTTGCAGTCAAAATGGTCTTTCAGAGAATAAAGATACGCTGCCCTGTCCTACTTTATTACTTATCAGTGGCTATTTCTTGCATCTAGGATAAACCCAATTTCCTTAGGATATCCCTGTCCATCTCACCTGGGTCATTTCTTTCTCTTACTTTCTCCTTCTTTGTACCACCTCAGCATAGTCTCAGATACTGTTCTTTTTTTCATGGAAACTTCCCTTCTCTCCTCACATGTCCAACTGCTACTCAACCTTCAGATCTCAGTTACATTATCTTGTTGCAAGCTTCCTTGATGCTGTAAAATATGTTGTACTCTGTGGATCCAAAACTATGCACGTGTACATAGCATGCTATATATATTTTCTCTATCAGGACACTTAGAAGTCAGAATTGCAACCATTTGTTAATTGCTTATCTCCCATGGCAGACTCTGACGGCTGGAATCAAGTGTGTCTTGGCTACAATTATATCCCCAATGTCTAGGTTAATGTCCACTTTACAGTGATCAGTGATGGTGATGATGATGATGATGAAGAAATAACTGCAACTGTGATCATACTGCATTCAATGATATTATGTTATTGTACAACTACCATCTTCCAGGTTCTGGGCTAAATGATTTATATTTATTCATCCATTTAGTTATCACAACAATGCTCTAGTGTGTGTATTATGATTACTCCCATTTTAGAGATAGTGACTATTCCCATTTTAGAGATAAGAGCATGTAGGTATAGACAGATTATTAAAATTGCCTGAAATCAAACCTCTAGTAATTGAAGGAAATGAGACTTGAATCCAGGTGTTTTAGCTGCAAAGGTTGTCTTTTTCAATAATATTTGTGTTGAATTTCATTGAATGTTGCAAGCTGTGTGAAGAAAATTACTCTTTATGAGTTTGAGTTTCTACAACTGAGAATTTTAGATATTGCATTCTTATTCCATTGGATTTCTCATGTTTCCATCTTATTCATTCACAATGTAATGCTAGCGCTCTCAGCTCTGCTTCTTGTTCTTAAGAATTCTTAATGTAGTAATTCCTTGGAAAATTGCAAAACTCATACAAGTTTACAAAGTAAAAGGGTTTTAGTAGGTATTCAGAAGATTATAGTCAAAGTCCTTCTAATTTTAAAATTAATTTAATGATACTATTTTTCAGTCAATGTCTTGTTCTAACATTAGTCATCTATATTCAAAAAATAAGAGAAAATCTTCCAAAATATAAGAATGCGTCTCAACTTGCTTCTTACCTGAAGTGGTTTAGAGTCCAAAAGCCTCTTCAAAATTTCATTTTGAAATTTACCTGCCCCTTTCAGTCCAAGCTAATAAAATTCTTTTAAAAATTTTGTGTATCAAATTAAGATCTATTCTATTAAACAAAAGATATATTCATATATTTTTTTCTCAAAGCCCATCTAAACCTTGGGTTCCCTGTGAGGCTGCTATGATACAAAATCCTTAACAGTCTTAGTGCTATTGTTTTAACAGGGACAGTCTTTGTGGCATGCCCTTAAATTATTTAGATGGCTTGTGTCTAACTGAAAGTATCTATGAGACATACCAACTTATATCCTTTGGGGCTTTTAGCAAAAGATCTTATAGCCCTGTCTGAATTTGATTTGTTACTTTGGTAGTCTTTTGCTGGGAAAGATTGAGAAAAGGAACAGTTTTATTTTCAAATCCAGCAAGTTCAAGTTCATGTAATCTCTCTAAATTCAGCTCAAAACTGTAGAGGCTTCTTCTTTGGCACATCTCTTGTCATCTCCTGTTTTATCACAGCCAGTAAAAAGAAGCCAGTTGTCACTTTGTACATTTTGCCTGAAAATCTCCCCAGCCATATCTGAGTCCACTAGGCTTCCTTTCTACTTTTCACGCGTCCATAGGCAACAGTACTGTCAGACTTTCTTCCACTATGTGACACGAATCCCCTTGTTTTCCAACTTCCAATAACATTTTCCTTGCTTTCCTTCAAGCCTTCACCAGTGGTTTCCTCAAGGTTATTTCCGGCTTTGGCTAACAGTCTTCTTGAGGTCCTTTCTGCTTTGGTCAACCACTGGGTCTCAAAGCCGGTGGGAAATGCTTTGGGTTTTTATTACAGAGGTGCTACACTTACAGAATCAAATTCTGTTTTGCTTAGATGTGCAGCACAAACTATTCCATATACTTTGTGGCTTAAAACCAGAACCATCTTATTATCATCCCTAGTGGTTCTGCAGGTCAGGCACCGTAGCAAAAGGTGATCCATTCTTGCTCCATGATATCTGCGGCCCAAGATGGGAAGATTGAAATGGCTGTGGGCTAGATCTGCTGAGGCTGACTGCGAGCTTGCCATCTACATAATCTCAGGGTCTTTCCATGGGATGTCTTATTGCGATTTTTCCAGTATGTCAGCCCAGGAAAGTCATACACTTTACATTGAAGCTCAGAGTTTCAAAAGCAATAGATCCAGTAGATGATAGCACAAACTACAGGATTGCTATGATGCTGCAAAACCAGCCTCAAGCTTCAATCCTAGTAGTTTTATTTCTATTCCATAATGTACTAAATTTGTTCTATCTTGGGACCATTTCATTAACTGTTTCCTTTCCTGAATTGCTATTCTACTGGATCTTTTCCTGGATTGCCCTTTATGTCATTCAAGTCTCTGCTCAGACTCATCATCACACAGTGACTGTCTTGACATAGTTACCTCCTGCATCAGTCACCCAGAATCCAAGGAAGCATGTCACTTTCCTTAATGCGATGGAGGGTGTGCAGTGGAGAGGTCAAAAGATAAAAGAGAGCCCTCTATTGCAGGTGGTGAGATACTGCAATCACTTATGACTATTTTTTCCCCCTCTGTGAATCTTTGTGGTTTTATGAAAAGCAAAATGATACACAATCTAATCATGTATCACTTTTTTTCTTGCCCTTCACCTAATAGATTTGGGGAAGATGTAATTATAAAGGGCTTCCCTTGTGGCTCAGCTGGTAAAGAATCTGCCTGTGATGCAGGAGACCTGGGTTCAATCCCTGGGTTGGGAAGATCACCTGGAGAAGGGAAGGGCTACCCACTCCAGTATTCTGGCCTGGAGAATTCCACGGACTGTATAATCCTTGGGGTCACAAAGAGTTGGACATGATTGAGTGACTTTCATGAAGGGCTTCCCTGATAGCTCAGTTGGTAAAGAATTCACCTGCAAGCAGGAAACCCTAGTTCGATTCCTGGGTCGGAAAGAAATAAATTAAAATCTAGACTTTAAAAAGTGGGGATGACAGAGCAGAATATTCAACCCTTAAACTCCTCAGCTTGTCTCTAATCAACTGTGTCAATCACCATCTTCCTGTTTTGTTTTACTCCCATACCCTAACCAACAGCAACAATAGCTGAAAGATAGAAAATATCCAATATAAAACAAATGTTTATGCATTTTACTCATTCAAATACTATTTCTTAAACTCTAATATTTCTCATCTGAACGATAGAAGGCCAAATGAAACTGCAAGTTCGGAGATTATATTAGACATAGAAAAAGTCTAATTTCAATGGTTATAAGTACAATATGTTGTGTTGTCATAGCAGATGCAAAGAAATTATTAGAAAGCAATGCCTGGATCAACCTGGATGAACTCTCCCTTCAGGCAATAGAGGAAACTGGAAACTTAATTGTTGTCTCATCCCTGTCTTAAAAATGGGCACCCCAAATCACAAGGGGTCTCGTCAAACATCAAGCTTCATCACTTCCACCAGAATTTAGAAGCAAGTTAATATCACATGCATTTTTTTCTTAGTAAGGAAAGTGTTTCCACAGACTCTAACTCATGGGAATCATACTAGAATCTATTACACTGTGAAAAAAAATTATGCAGAAATATGCTTGTGCCATTGCTAGACTAGAAAGCACAGGCAAAGCCAGTAACACATAGTCCATTAAGAAAGTGTACCAGGAAGCCCCATTCTCAGGCTAGCAAAATAAAAGTCTTGAATCTCTTCTTGTTAAGATAAAATTATTTTTTGGGAGTAAAACTACTTGCAATGAAATGGAATGAGTAACTCTGACTATAAAGGACAGCCATAAATATAATTTGTCAAATTGTATGTTAATTTGGAAGAAATAAGAGACTGGAAAAAATAAGAGACTCCACAAGGCTGGACATAGAAAAAAAAGTGGCAGCTCTCTCTTAATATGTAATAACATTAAGATTTTGTTTCCGATATCTAGGATAGCTGGTGAATGTTCTGATTGTTCACATTTTCAAGTCATGTAGCAATTATTTCTTTAGATTTCAAATATTTACTTTTCAATATTTTGAGAAAAGCTATTTAGAATATATTTCACATTTTCTGCCTTAGTAAATTCTGTGAAGAAGCTTAATTTATGTTCTCTACTGATTTAGAAGGAAAATACTTTATTGTTTTATTACCTTATATTTATTTTATTATTGATGAATTTAACTTACTTGTTAAATATATATATAGTTACATTTATATGTATATGAATTTACATATGTATACAAATATATACACATATGTATGTGCATATGTGTGTGTCTGTTGCTGAAGCACATGAAAATAAGCTATCGATGACTTTATGCTTTATTTCCGATTACATCAATATGTGTTTCCTATAAATGAATACATGCTCTTATGTATAACACCTAAGAAAATTAACAATTCAGTAATGTCTATATAAACATTCCATGTTGAATTTTTCCCATTCTGGGATCTAACTATGTATAAAGTATGACATAGATTTTTTTACACAGTTGAATGTGTTCATGATGTCTCTTTAATCTCTTTTCATCTGGAACTTATTTCCCTTTCTTTGGTTCTCAAAGAGACCTGGCCATTTGTCTTGCAGGACTTCTGCTGGTCTAAATTTGTCTAATTGTTCTCTCATTATCAGATTTAACTACACATTTTTGGAAAGGATAGATGATACAGCCTTGATTTTTATTATATCACATCTGAAGACATGCAATAGCCAATTATAGTACTGTTGATGCTAAGGTGGTTGTCTGGTAATCAAGCGACCACCAAGTCTCTTCAGATTAGACTATAGTAGTTAGTAAATAATCTGTGGATGACTCTTTGTGATCACATGAAAATTCTTTTTCTCAACGCTATTTTTTTAACATTCATGGATAATCTTTTTAATTTTGATTACATTAGCTGTTATAACAAATCCTAGAAATAAAGTATGTAGTAAATTATAACATGAGTGTAACAGGACATTAGACACAGCTGATGAAGTAATTAGTGAAGTGGAAGTTCAGTCAACTAGCAGAAAATATCAAGACTGAAACACATATAGAGTAAAGGAGTAAAAAATGAAGAATATAGAAGATTATGAAACACTATAAAAGGTCTAATAAGAATTAAGGGCCCTGAAGGAAAGGAAAAAAAAAATAAAGGGGCAAGTAACTATGCTTTTCAAACATACATGCTAGTTGCCTAAAATTAAATGATGTTATTGACCTGAAAGAATATGGACTTAAAGTTTTTATCCCTGGCATTACTAGTGTCTGCTCATAGCAACTTTAGTGGTCTTCAGTAGCCTCAGTTTTCTAAATGGTGATTTTAAATAACACAAATTGCCAACAGGAAAAAAATACGTTGTTATTTTGCAATTATTGTTCTTCATAGAGAAAAAGTCTTGTCTTCAGATAACTTAATATGTCAAAATAAAGTCCTTTTTTCAACAAATTTAAAAGAGTGAAAAGGAGTGAATTCAAAATAGGTAGCTATTGTTCAGTCTATCCTTGAATAACCATGCCTTGATTTACATATTGTCAAGGTATTATTTGGAAAACATCAGAAAAAAAAATCTTCATCAGAACTACAAGACCATTTACAAAATAGTTTGTACACAAATCCATCTCTTAAAAAAATTATTGTTAGTTATGCATATGTTTGCTTTTTTAATAACGTACCTAACTTTGAAGAGTCAAAGTAATGAATGGACTTAAAACTGCATATACCAAGTTTATAGTTTAAAAGTTTTTTTGGTTTTAATTGTTAGGTATTAGGAACACCTTTGATCATTTTTAAGAAAAATGTTTAGGTTTGTAACACACATGTAAGGTTAAGGAAGACAAATTTCCAACATATCAAATATTCCTTCAGTGCCTTGCCGATCATTTCACCTTGGCTTCCAACAAAAAATATATCTTTGTTATTTTGATGTTATGTAGAGAGTTGTGGAGCTTCCCTGGTAGCTTAGTCAGTAAAGAATCTGTCTGCAATGCAAGAGACTGGAGTTCCATCCCTGGGTCGGGAAGATCCCCTAGAGAAGGAAATGGCAACCCACTCCAGTATTCTTGCCTGGAAAATCCCATGGACAGAGGAGCCTGTGAGCTACAGCTCATGGAGTCGCAAGAGTCGAACACAACTTAGTGACTAAACCACCAAAGAGAGTCATTCAATATGCATCCTTTCATACCTGGCTTCTTCTCTTGGACATTATGTTTGTGAGATTCATCCACATTGCTGAGCGTAGCTGCAATTCATTTATTTTCATTTTTTTTGAGAGATCTTATTTTTAGAGCAGCTTTAGGTTTACAGAAAAATTGAGGAGTAGGTACAATTTCTGTTTTCCTGAGAAAATTTCTATTTCTCCTTCCCTTTTGAAGGGTACAGATTTCTAAATTGGTGAGTTTTTTCACTTACTTTAAATATTTTGCTGTATTTCTTCTTACTTTTTTTCTGAGAAAAAATCAGATGTAATCATCTCTGTTTTTCCTAGATAAGGTGTTGCTTTCCTCTTTGATCTTTAAGGATTGTTTTTATCTTTGATTTTATACAATTTGAAAATAATATGATAAGGTGTAGTGGTTTATTGTTGTTTATCCTGCTTGCTGCTATCTGAGCTTCCTGGATGTGTGGTTTAGCATCTGATTAATTGGGGAAATTTTCAGTCATCAAAGTTTGAAATATTTCTTCTGTTCCTTTCTCGCTTTCTTGTCCTTCATATTATATATCTGTTACACCTTCTGTAGTTGTCCCACAGTCCTTGTATGTTCTGTTCTGTTTCTTTCAGTCACTGTTCTCTTTGCTTTCAATTTTTGAGAATTCCCTGAACTGATTCTCTAGTTCAGAGACTCTTCCCTTTGCCACATCCAGTCTAGTAATAAACCCATTAAAAACATTCTTCATTTGTGTTACAGTGTTCTTGATTATTAGCTTTTATTTTTGGTACTTTCTTAGGATTTCCGTCGCTGCCTAATTGCCCATTTGTTCTTTCATGCTGTGTACTTCATTCCCTAGAGCCCTTTAAACATAGTTAATCAAAGTTATCTTAAATGTGGGGTCTGAGACTTCCTTAGCAATTTGGTGATTAAAACCTTGCACTCCCATTGCAGGGGGCACACGTTCGATTCCTAGTCAGGGAAATATCCCACATCCACAAGGTGTGGCCAAAAATTATTGTTGTTTAGTGGCTATATCTTGTCTAACTCTTTGTGACCTCACGGACTGTAGCCTTCCAGGCTCCTCTGTCCCTGAAACTTTCCAGACAAGAATACTGGAGTGGATTGCCATTTCCTTCTCCAGGGGATCTTCCCCACCCAAGGAATGAAACTGTGTCTCCAGTATTGGCAGGCAGATTCTTTACCATTAAGCCACCAGGGAAGCCCTGTGGCCAAAAATAAATAAATATATTCAGGATCTGATAATTTCAGTGTTTCTGCCATGTCTGGTTCTCTGTATTTTAAAATTAAGGTTTTTGCTTTTTGATATGCCATTTTTTTTTGTTTTGTTTTCTTTTTCCTGATAGCCAAGCATGCTGTACCACGTAAAATAGACTGCTATAAATAGGCCCTTGCTAGTATGGTGGTGAGGTATGGGAGGGTGGATGCATTCTAGAATTCCACAATTAGGTCTGAGTCTTTTAATGAACCTATGCTTCTGAATTACGAACTTCACAAATTTCTCAATTTTCTTTTCCAATAATGGGACAAACAGGACAGATTGAGCTGGATGTGGGTATTTCCCTCCTAAGATCAGTTAAACCCTCATCATACTCCAGCTGCTTAGGCTCTGATTATCTAGTTTCACCTGCAGGCATGCTTTGTTGAGAAGAGTGTTCTGGATGGTTCAGATTGGTTCATTTCCCCCCTCCTTCTACTGGAAGCCTTAGGGGATTTTGTTCTGATTGTTGTTGTTTGGGTGCTCGGTCGTGTCAGACTGTTGGCGACCCCATGGACTGCAGCATGCCAGGTTTCTCTGTCCTTCACCATCTCCCAAGGCTTGCTTAAACTTATGTCCATTGAGTCAGTGATGCCATCTAACCATCTCATCCTCTGTCACCCTCTTCTCCTCCTGCCTTCATTCTTTCACAGCATTAGAGTTTTCCAATGAATTTACTCGTCACATTACGTGGCCAAAGTATTGGAGCTTCAGCTTCAGCATCAGTCCTTCTAGTGAGTATTCAGGTTTGATTTCCTGCAGGATTGAAACAGGTTTGATCTCCCTCCAGTCCAGGCGACTCTCAAGAGTCTTCTCCAACACCACAGTTCAAAAGCATCAGTTCTTTAGTGCTCAGCCTTCCTTATGGTTCAATGCTCACATCTGTACATGACTACCGGAAAAGCCATAGCTTTCACTATACAAACATTTGTTGGCAAAGTGATGTCTCTGCTTTTTAATATGCAGCCTAGGTTTGTCATAGCTTTCCTTCCAAGGAGCAAGCATCTTTTAATTTCATGGCTGCAGTCACCATCACAGTGATTTTGGAGCCCAAGAAAATAGTCTGTCACTGTTTCCATTATTTCCCCATCTATTTGCCATGAAGTGATGTGTTATCTGCATATCTGAGATTATTGATATTTCTCCCAGAAGTCTTGAAGACAGCTTGTGCTTCATCCAGCCCAGCATTTTGCATGATGTGCTCTGCATATAAGTTAAATAAGCAGGGTAACAATATACAGCCTTGACGTACTCCTTTTGCAATTTTGAACCAGACTGTTGTTCTGTTTCTGTTCGAACTGTTGCTTCTTGACCTGCATACAGGTTTCTCAGGAGGCAGGTCAGGTGGTATTCAGGTCTCTTTAAGACTTTTCCACAGTTTGTTGTAATCCACACAGTACATATCTGGTCATGCCCCTGCAGATGTATTTCATAGCACTGTGGGAGTCCCATTGTGGCTTGGTTCCCTGGAAGTTTTAAACTCTGGGTTGTCCACACTGAGCCTCCAGGAGTCTCTCAATCGGAGTTCACTTTTTCACTTACTCCTAGGAATGCCTGCCGCTATTTCTGCTTGTGATTCTCTGCTCCAGTAAGCCACTACTCCCCAGCTCTACCATCTTGGGGACCACAATTTGCCCTGTGGCCTTCTCTCTCTTATGTATCCTAGAAAAGTTACTGATTTTTCAGTCTGTTCAACTTTTTAGTTGGTTTAAAACAGGATACGTGACTTCCAAGCTCTTTTATGAGGAACCAGAAATAGGAAGTGTTTGCATTTTAGTCATTATTAACATAGAGTTACTGTAATTTCTCTATCAATTTATGAATAATGATAACTTTATTGTTTTTTTAAGTCATGACTTATAAAAGTCTAAGGTAACATATTTTTACCTCTTCTTGAAAAAAATGCAAGGGTCTTGGAATACTTCAAATTTGTTTATTTAGATTTAAATTATATTGTTTTCATTCATTACATATACAGAGATATAACTACATAATATACATATGTATAATGTGTATCATATATACTAAGTGTATATATACCAGTATTCTTTCTGGAAAATCCCGTGGACAGGAACCTGGTCGGCTACAGTCCATAGGGTCGCAAAGATTCGGAATGATTGAGTTTCTGAACACACACAGTATTAAACTCTATAACATATTATTCTTATTCTGTATAGTCACTATTTATATATGCCCATATATTTCTGTCCATTACTCGTTACTTATTCTTCCATCTCAGTGCTCCTTACAACCTTTTTCCTTCTTCCAGAATAACAACCTTTACTATTTCCTTCAGAAGTAACATCAGAAGCTGATGACAAATTTTTCTAAGAATGTCTGTATTTTATCATCAGTTTTAGAGGATATTTTTTACTGGGTTTAGATTTCTCATTTAGCACTTATATTCTTTCATTACTTTGAAGACATCATTCTGTTATATCCTCATTTCTAATTGCTATTGAGAAATCAGGTGTCATTCTTGTTCGATTTTTCTGTTGTTATGAAACCTTTCTATTGATATGTACAAGTTTATATTTTTACAGTTTTACCTTGGGGGATCTCAATAAATCTTTCTATTATTCATCATGTTCTGTGTTGGAAGGGCTTCTTGAATTTGTATATTGGTGTCTTTCATTCATTTTAGATCTTTGTAGGTATTAGGTCTTGAAATATTGTTTCTGCTCTGTCCTCATTTTTTTTCTTCCACTGATACAGCTGCACTTATTTAAGATCTTGTCCCCGTATTTCTTATATCTTTTGTAGTGCTTTCTGTATTGTTTCACTATGTTGTTTCCCCATGGCTTGTTATGAACATTTTCTTTTGACCAATCATGACAATAATTTTCTTATAATATGCATATTTAAATCTATATGTTAAATACTTAATTTTTATTTTTATAATTTTTTCTTTCAGTTTGCATTTTTTTATAGTTTCAAGTTTTATGTCAAAGTTTTCAATCTTTTTTTAGTTCCTGTACAGGTACTACATAGTTATTTTAAAATCCGTAACTCTATTATCTCTATTTCTTATTGATTTATTTCTATATTTTATTGTTTCTCTTGGTTTCAAATTATGTTGATTGCCTCTATCAGTTACTCAATTTTTTAAAAATCTCATTTACAAACATCATGTGCTGTGCTGTGCTTAGTCACTCAGTCGTGTCCAACTTTTTGCCACCCTAGGGACTGCAGCCCGCCAGGCTCCTCTGTCCATGGGGATTCTCCAGACAAGAATACTGGAGTGGGTTGCCATGCCCTCTGCCAGGGTTGTTCCCAATTCAGGGATCAAACACAGGTCTCCCACACTGCAGGCAGATTCTTTACCATCTGAGTCACCAAGGAAGTCCAAGAATACTAGAATGGGTAGCCTATCCCTTCTTCAGGGGAACTTCCCTGCCCAGGAATTGAACCAGGGTCTCCTGCTTTGCAGTTGGATTCTTTACCATCTGATCTATGCAGGAAGCTTAAAAACATCATAAATGAACTTTTATGGAAGCAACCTGAGGCCTATGATGACATTAACTTCTACTTTTGCTAGCTTCTCTGTTACTGCTCTATGATCCTTTGCTACAAGTTACTCAAAAACATGGATTAGCTGTTCAGATTTAGCAATTATACAAAGAAGGGCTCAACTATTTCATTTAGCTCATTTTGGAAAAGAAATATCTGATATTTTAGTATATCCTTTATTCATCTATGTAAACAATTATTTATTGTTAAACAGTCATTAGATTCATGGTCCAAGATAGCTAACTATAGATCACTTACATCCCTTTACAGAGATTAAAATGACTCGATAGCTTTCTTGAAAGGCTTTTCTACTTCTGATTCAACCTTGTTCTAGGGTGCATTCTTTCACATTCCAACTCAAGATGGAATATTTGCCAGTGCTATTCCTTCCTGATAAATTCTTGAAACTAACTTGCCTCTCTAGTCCTACAAGGCTATTTAGAACTCTGCCCAGCCCTTACCCTCCGAGACCCATTTCTCAGAACTGGGATTGGCATGTATCGCCCATAGGACTAGTGCCCCAAATGTCAGGATTACCTCTCTGCTTCATAAATCTTTATTACCTTGTTAATTTTCTGTGCCTTCAAGCAATTTTGATCTGATACTTTATCCATTTTTTCTAGATGTTCTATAGGGCCTGCATTTCTTTGCCTGCTATTATTAGAATCTCTTTTCTTGAGTAACCTTTACTAAAGGTTACTCAAAACAAGTATGAATTGGCTGTTCTGATTGAGAAATTATGTATAACAAAGAGCTTCTCTACAGTTTTATTTAGTTCACTTTTTGCAAAGAATATGCCATTTTAGAATATCTTTTACTTACCTATTTAACAATTATTTATTGAGGATTTACTATGCACAAGTATGAAGTAATGGGAAAACATACACTTTTGCTACCTCAGCATTTAGTTTCTCATTGGTGTGATATAGTAAACAAACACATAAGTATAATAACCTCCGATTGTAACTAATACTATGAAGAGAATAGACAGCAGGTTATTATAGGAAGTAAATGTTAAGCTGAAACAAAGATTGAGAAGGAACTCACTCTGTAGAATATTAGAAAAACAGTGTCCAGGCAGAGGAAAGTATAATGAATGCTCCATGGAAGAAAAAAAGCTTGCTGTGTCAACAGATCATGTGAAGTGTGAGAGCAGATTAGTGTGAATTGAAGTTGGAAAGAAACAGCATCTGGATTATACAGAACTCTGGGCGGTAGAGCTCTGGGCTGTAGTAAGAATAACTTGTCTCTGTTCTGTAACTGTTTTAATAGAATATAGTATGAGTTATGGTGCTGTGTTGTAGCTAAGTTAACTATCATAATATTTCTACCCAAATGACTACCAAAAAAATGTTCTCAGGCCACTAAACTGGTAGGAGTACCCTGGACTGTCAAATTAGTTAGTAACTAAGTTGTTTCCACTGATAATTTTACCTTTAGAGGGTAGAGGAAGCAACCTCGGAAACTGCTACTCTGAACTTAATAACGACCAAGAAGGAAAAATTGGTTGGTAGAACATAGAAAAGTTGGTGACAAGAACCTTGACAACAGAAAACAGTGCTTCCCTAGAGTCTGAAATCACAATGAAAGAAAATGCTGGGTACATTCAGACAACTCTTTTTTTTACATTTTTTGAAGAAAAGCTTGTTAGTCTGTTTAAGAAGAAAGTGTAAATGAACCCAGGCCATCAGAACCTATAAGGTAAGACATCTGGACTCTAACATCTGAGCCGTCAGGGAAACCCAGCAAAATGCTCCACAAGATATAATTCTGCTTATAATGTACGGAAGAGGTACTGATGAGAAAGAATGTGGGGATAGAAACAAAATGATATTTCCACCAAAAAAGCTTTCTGATACATTTATTCAAAGATGTATTCTAAAAGGCAAATAAAATAGTCACAGTATTATAATAGTAACCTTAAGAATGTTTTCAAGAAGTCTTATTCACAATGCATTTAAAATTACAAAAATATTAAGGCAACTAAAATAATTCTTTGCTCATTTTTGGAGCAAAAGACTTCCAAAGGAGGAAGAGCTTGGAGAAATGGTAAGGTATTATAAGAAGAAAATGAAACAACTATTTTTCATTTGTATTCTCCTACAAGGTGAATTACTATATTTAGAGTAGAATAAATATGCCAAAAAGAGGGAGTTGAAAGCCAGAATGTAAGATATTAAGGAGACGTAGCAACATCTCAAAATGAGGCCAGCTCTCAAAGACCAGGTAAATTACTGGAGTGGTAAAATAACTTGGAAAGAATCTGCTGAAGGATGTATGCTGCGTATTAAATCTTTGAGAAATTCTGGTGGATACATGAGCTTCCAGAAGCCTGGAGAGACTCAGGTTTCTCTAATATTCAAAAAGTCAAAGAACAAACTGAAAAACCTGGAAGACTGTCTTATCTGAAGAACATTTCTAGAATAAGATATAATGGTATAATTTCTAAGCTTTATGAAATGAAGCTGTAAGTATTAGGAAATTATTAGGAAACAGTAGGAAGGTTACTAATGACAAGCAATTTAACGTTAACATTCTTTCTTTTCTCTTTTCTCTCTATGCTCCCACCGTAGAGGCTTACCTTTCATCAAAAACCTGGCACATAATAGAAACCAAGTAAATTTTTGTTGAGTGGATGACAGTTTTCATTCTCAATCTCCCTAATATGATGTCCTCCAATCGGTTTTTCCGTACATGGCCTCCGTACATGCTGTTCCCTCTGCCTGTAAAACACTCACTCCCTTAACCGCGACAGCTTTAACCTAGCTAACCCAATTTTCCCTTCAGGCCTCAAGTTCAACATTATTTATATGAAATCCTTCTCTAATACCACTTTCCACACAGAAACACAAACATTGGACAGAATCCCCTGTTACAGCCTTGGTTCTTCATTCATAATATTATCACCTTTATAATTGATTCACTGTCTGCATAATTATTTGTTTAATATTTGTCTTTCCCACCAGACTAAAACTCCATCAGGATGAGAAACATGTCTGTCTTGTTCATCTCTATACACCAGACATCCGGGTCAGGGAAATTTACGGATCATAAGCTCTTTGTAGGGTGGTTTGTGGATGTAGGCAAGGTCTTTTACACAAATCTCTAAGAAAAGATAGTGAAATATGAGCTGGTCATGGTTCAGTTAAACTGAAAAGCAACCTTGGATTAAATGACTGTATCTGAGGGTTAGAGATTAAAGATTCTAAAGCAGTATACATTATGTGTCCAGTGTCACATCACACGATAAAGCAGTGATTCATTATCTCTGGTGTAAGTCAGAATCACCTTTGTACTTGCCAAAATAAGGGTAAACTCAGGACCTCTTCCCCAGCAATTCAGGTTCACGAAGTTCTCTGTGCTCTGTCCATAGGGGAACTTTCTAAGAATTTTGTGGTTTTCAACAAGGTCTCTGACTGTAATATCACAAGGGCATTCTTTCTCCCATTGATCTTTTTCTCTCAGGCATATTCAGTTACACATTACATTAGTAAGAGTCCATCTTGGTGGCTTTTCTATTTTAAGCTACTGTATGAATGACATACAGGATAAAATTAAAATCAAAGGGACATTTTACTGGGGGGGAGAGAGAAATATATTCCCAGAACAGGATTTTTTAAAAAAATTTTTAGTTTATAATAGTTTTAAATATACAGAAAAATTGAGACAGTAGTAAAGAGAGTGTCTATATACCCATACCCTGTTTTTCACTATTAATAGCATCATCCATTATTAGGGACATTTGTCACAATGAACTAATAATGATTTATTATTATTAACTAAGGTCTATATTTTTTCATATTTCCTTAGTTTTTAACTAATGTCTTTTTTGTTGCAGGATTCTATCCAGAATGCCAATTAAATTTAGTTGTTATATTGACTTAAGTTCATCGTGACTGGTAGTTCTTAAGTTTTCTTTTTTTTTTTTTTTTCATGACTTTGCCAGTTTTGAGGAGTCCTTGTCAGATATTTTGTAAAATGTCTCTCGATCTGGATTTTTCTGATTCATTTTTCTAGTGATTGGGCCGAGGTTATAGGCTTCTAGGAGAGAGACCACACAGCTCACGTCCCATCATATCAGTGGTACAAACGATCAACATGTCTTACCACTGTCGATGTTAACCTTGACCCCCTCAGCTGAGGTAGTCTGTGTCAGATTTTTCCAAGGTAAAGTTACTCTTATTTTTTTTCTCCCATTTCCATATCATATTCTTTGGCAGTCACTGTGACAGATTACACCTAAGAAGTGGAGGATTATGTCCCAACTCCTTGAGGACAGAGCATAGTTACTTGGAATCTTCTGCTTGAAAAATGTACCTATTCTCCTCTTTTCTTTACTGATTTATTTATATCCATATGGCTCATGGACATATCATGGCTTGGGTTATAATGTAATAGTTGTTTATTTACTTTTTGCTCTAATTGTTCTAGCTTTGGCCATTACCAGCTACCATCACTGTGGAGTTTTGGGCTGTGTTTCTGACAAGAAGTCAGTCATAATTTTTATACTTATTGCTCTATAGTAAGGTTCTCCCAACTCTTCTTCTTGGATATTTTCAACATTTTCTTTTGATTTTCTGAGGTTTGAATATGATATGCCTGCTGCTGCTGCTATGCCAACTCTGTGTGACCCCATAGATGGTTCCCACCAGGTTCTGCTGTCCACAGGATTCTCTAGGCTAGAATATTGGGATGGGTGCCATTTCCTTCTCCAATGATATGCCTAAGTGTGGATTTTTAATACGTATCTTGCTCTGCATTCTATAAACTTCCTGAATCTATAGGGTGATTGTCATTAATTTTGAAAAATTCTCTGAGTTGATTAAGTATTTCTCCTGCTTTGTTTTCTTTTTCTCCTTCTGCTTTTCCGACTATAAGTATGGTATATTTTTTGAGGTTGTTTCACAATCTTTAATGTTCTCCCTGTTTTTGTTTGTTGTTGTTCTTTTTCACTGTGAGTTTCAGTTTGGGAAGGTTTTGTGTGCCTATGATCACTAACGTATAGAAACCCTGACACGTTATCTTGAGACATCTTGGTTGCTGCACATCCACAGAAAAGAACTGACGGTATCAATCTAGTCATTTGTGTTTTCAGGTAATGCCTGTTCCATTGATCGAAGCCTTCTTTCTATTTAATCTGTGCTTAACCGCTCAGTTGTGTTTGACTCTTTGCAACCCGTGGACTGCAGCCCACCAGGTTCCTCTGTCCAAGGTGATTCTCCAGGCAAGAACACTGGAGTGGGTTGCCATGCCCTCCTCCAGGGGATCTTCCCAACCCAGGGAGCGTATCCCAGTCTACCTCATTGCAGGCAGATTCTTTACCATCTGAGCCTCTAGGGAAGCCCCTACTTAATTTAGGAGGGTAAAAATACTAATACATTGTCAGTATTCTGTATAATCCAATACACAGTATTTTCCTTTGATTGCATTTTTGAAATCCAGCAGTCATATTTTTAATCTCCAAATATACTTCTTGCATCTTTAATGACTCCTTACTCTAGTTTTCTTGAACTTGAAGACATTTATAAATGATAGATTTCTCGAAGTTTCTCTTTCTTATGACTATGTTTATTTTATAGGGGCCCATTTGTTTTACTTCCTCATAATAGTCTCAATTTAAAGTGTATAGTTTTTAATGTATCAGTCAACTTTTTGGTTTATCTAACCCTAGAGAGGGAAGCTTATGTTTGAGCTTATGTTGAGGTTGAGATGAATTGTAATAAATTGAATATGTCTCTGTGCAAATCATAAAAGCAAGAAAAGAAAAACATAGGTTTTATTGTCCTTTTACTTTGGAAGATTAGTGATCAAGGACATCATAGTTGGATGCAGTCATAGCATGCCTTGTCTGTTCTTTGATGAAGAGTTTCTCCACTGTAATTGTGGAGTAGTCCCAGCACTTTTCATGAAATTCTTCTCACTGGTTTGACAGCTCTCACTAGGCACTAGCCTCAGCTGTCGCCCTGATTTAGATAAAAGTGTAATACGAGAATAATCCGTACAGCAGGTTCCTTCCTCTGCATAAACTCTGGCATCCAGAACATTTCTGGTGGTATGTTTAATTAGGACCAAGTTATACTTCTTACCAACTGCTCTGCAACCCACACTTTTATCCAGCACATGCCATTCAAACTCAGGTAATGGAGGCAGTTTTTTCAGTTCTTTCTAAGATAGGCTACAGTCTTATATGCAATAAATTATGGGGTGACATGGCTTCTCTGTATATTCTCTTCTCTTCTGTGGCTTGCAGACTTCTCAGATCTTTGAAACAAGAAGCACATTCTTTTCCAAGTTTCATTGTTGATCCATATTTTTCACTATATTATATTCCCTTGGTAATTTAATGATGATGTTATGAGAGAATAGTGGGTCATGTCTTAAAAAGTGAGGGTTATTATTTTTTACTTTTATTATAATCTATGTTTAAACTTTTAAGCCAATTAAACGCCACAAATCACAAATGTTATATTCATCTAAATTTTACCACAGTGGATTTCCTCTAACTGCTTTTGAGATTTTCTCCTTACCTGGTTTTCAGCAACTGGATTAGTGTCGTTTTCTTAAAGGTTTCCCAGGTGACCTAGTGATGAAGAACCTGCCTGCCAAAGAAGGAGACCCAGGAGACTGCGAGTTCAATCTTGGGTCGAGAAGATCCTATGGAGGAGGCAATGGCAACTTACTCCAGTACTCTTGCCTGGGAAATCCTGTAGAGGAGCCTGGCAGGCTACAGCCCATGGGGGTCGCAAATGAGCTGGCCATGACTGAGCTCATAAACGTTTATCTTGTTTGGAGTTTTTTGAGATTCTTGAGTCTGCAGATTTGTGGTCTTTCACAAACTTGGAAAAATTGTCAGTTATTATTTCAATGCTTTTCTCTCATCCCCTATCTTTCTTTTCTCCTTTTGAGGCCACAATTGCATGTACATTAGACTGTCTGATATCACTCCATAGGTCAGTGATGCTCCGTTCATTTCTCTTTTGTGTCTGTGCATAATTTTGTATAATTTCTATAGTTCTGTGTTCAGGTTCACTGATTGTTTTTCTGCTGTCTGATTTAATATGAACGTTATCTGTCTTAGTCTTCTCAGGCAGCTATATAGTGAAATTACCATAGACAACTGGCTTAAACAACAGATATTTATTTCTCCTAGTTTTAGAGGCTGGGAAGTCCAAGATCAAGACACTGGAATATTTTTCTACTGACGGCCCACTTCCTAATTCATAGATGGCCCTGATGTGGTAACTGGGGCATAGGAGCACTCTGGGGTCTCTTTTCCAAGGAAACTAATCCTTTTTTATAAGAGTTTCACCCTTATGACTTAATCATCTTCTGAGGGACCCACCTCCCTCATTACAATTATCATTACATTTAGCATTAAGATTCAGATATATGAATTTGTGGAGAAAACAGACAGCCTATATTATGATCTATTTTATTTTTCACCTCAGATACTGTATTTTTATCTCAAAAAGTTCAATTTAAGTCTTTGTGTTTTTCAGTTGTCTCTTTTTCATGACCATGTTTTTCTCTATCTTCTTGTCCATATGGGTTGTATCAATAATTAAAATAGCTGTTGTTATGTGTTTCTACTAATTCCTTCATCTCTTCAATTTCAGAGCTGGTTCTAGCGAGTGATTAAAATTCTCTTTGCATTAATTCAGTTCCAATATGTCTTCTAAGAACCTCAAACAAAAAATTATCGGAGTCAGTTATTCAGGCAAGATAGGGTGCATTTGGAGTGGTGTGGCCATAAATGAAGCCAATCATTCATAGTAACCAGAAACCAGAAAGTAATCCAAATGGATAGTCAAATTTTGGTATATTTATTCAATAAAATACTATTTGGTAACAAAAGGAAGCAAACTGCCTATATACCCAAAAACAGAATTTCACAGATACACATTGAGTGAACAGATCAGACAAATCTTTCACAGTAGATATAATCAGAGTAGATATAGTAAAATTCTATTCAATGAATTTCTACAGCACAGAAATCTAACCTATGATGCTAGGAATCAGAACAATAGTGGTCAGCAGGAAGCAATGGAGAGGGGATCAACCGGAAGGGAATACAAAGGAACTTTCTTTGGTGATGTAATTGAACTCTACAATGATTAGAATGTTGGTCACATGGATTTACATATTTGCCGGTTCATCTAATAATACTCTTTAAATCTGTGCATTTCACTGTAGTTAAAGTATAACTCAATTTAAAATATTATATAAATTGTACTAAAAATAAATAGTTCAAAATGTGAAAACAAAATAAAATGAAAAAATCACTGCCTACAATACAAAGAGTTAAAATCATAACTATCAGGAAATTTGGAGACTCAATAAGGAAAAGATGCTTCTCCTATAGAAGATTAAGGAAAAAATAAAAACATGCATTTCTCCAAATAAGTTAAAATTACATGTAGGGTGGTAAACTCCCTTAGTAACTGGAGAAATGAAAATCTAGATCACATTGAGGTTTTTTTTAACCTTTCACATGTGTTCATTTACTATAAATATCACAGCTTCATATTTTAATACTGTAAACCCCCTACATACAAGCCTTCAAGTTGCAAACTTTTGAAGATGCAAGTATTCATTCCATCAATATCAGGCATGAGTGAAATTGCAGCTTGCCCTCTGTCTCCCAAATGCTGACAATTCTTCAACTCTACCATGTCCCACCCCCTCTCACTTCTCTAGTCAGTAACTCTTCTTGCCTTTTGCTAGATGCCAGTCCTGTATGCCAACCATTGTACTGTACCACTGTACTTTTCAGAATACTATACCGGAAGATTAAAAATGTTTTCTTTATTTTTTATGTTTGTTTTTCTATGCTTATTTGTGTGAAAAGTATTATAAATCTATTACAATACAGTAATATGTAGCCTATTGTGTCCGTTAGGTACCTAGGCTAACTTTGTTAGACTTAGAAACAAATTGGACTTACAAACATGCTTTCAAAATGGAACTCATTTGTATGTAGCGGCTTACTATACTTTTTATATGGTAGACCCTCAAGTAGTCAGTGAATGAATCAAATAATGTTCATTTAAATAGCCCATGTTCAAATTAATTAATATTAAGAGTAAATTTTACATTTTTAATTTAAAAACTGGAATACATCCTTACAATTTAACAATAAGACATGTATCAAATTATATAACAGCCAAACAAAACTGTAACAGAAATACAAATTTCAGAGCTTTCATTACTTTAAATAATAAAAATAAGTTAAAAACAATGATAAAAAGTAAACAAAAACATTATAAATGATTTGCTTAAAGACAATAATAGGATTGACACCAAGAACTGATTCTTTGAGGTAGTAACAGTAAAATTAAAAATACAATGGTAAACCCTATTAAAAAAGAAATATAAACATAAATAAAATAATACTGAAGAAGTGAAGTGATGTGAAAGTTGCTCAGTCGTATCCAACTCTTTGCAACTCAATGGACTATACAGTCCATGGAATTCTCCAGGCCAGAATACTGGAGTGGGTAGCCTTTCCCCTCCTCCAGAAAATCTTCCCAAACCAGGGATCGAACCCAGGTCTCCCTCATTGCAGGCAGATGCTTTAACAGCTGAGCCAAAAGGGAAGCCTACAATACTGAAGAGATTGTAAATTATATGAAATACACTGTTCACATTTGAATCTAATACATTTCAGTAGATTTACTTTTAATTATCAAATGTTAATTTTAAATGATAAATTTCAAATGATAGTCTTAAATTATCAAATGTTTCTAAAGAAAAATCAGAAAATTTGAAGATAAAAATAATCAAGGATGATAATGAAAAGTTAAAAAACCCCAAAGAGTGAGAAATAAAATTATGGAAGTTTACTGAAGACCTAAAAGATCTGGAAAAGGAATAGATATATCATGTATCATGAGGAGCAAATAAATCTATGTTTAAATATCACCTCAACCAATGACAAAATAAATTACCCAAGAACTAATTCTAAAGTTCATAAAAAGAATAAAGTAGGAATCCTATGAAAAACATAGCTATAACATTTTTTTAATTAATGAAGAAGGACACGAAAGACAGAAGTTAAAATATATCACAAAGAGCATCCATAAATAGACCTACATATCTGTTTTAATTTAGTTTGTGGTGAATATAGCATTTCAAGTAAAAATGAAAATGGACTATTTTATTACTAGTATTTTAACAACTGGATATGCATCTTTAAAAAATAGAATAGGCCTGTGTGCCTGTGTAAATTCCAGGTTAATTTAATTAATACTGCAAAAGTCATAGAAGAAAATGCAAGTTAAAATTGGTAAGGATATTTTCTAAGTCAAACACAAAAGCCAAATTAAAAGACCAACAGATTTTATTTCATATAAATGAAAGTCTCCCTAAAACAAAGTAAATTATAAATAATGTTAAAATTTCAGGAAAGTTCTGGAGAAAAAAATTTACCTTATATTACTGAGAAAGATTAACCAGAATATACACAGAATTCCTAAAGTCAACTAAAAAAAACACAAAAATAATGGGCAGGATATAAAGAAACAAGTTACAAAGGATAGTTGCAAATGTCTACATAAATATATGTAGAAAGCTGTTCAACCTCATTAGTTATAAGAAAACGCAGATTAAAAGGAATTGTTTTTCATAAGTTTGACAAGAATTGCAGTGATGATATCATGCCCTGGCAAGTATACAAGAAATAGTACTTTTGTACACTTTTAGTGGGAGTATAAATTGAAGAAACCATTCTGGAAAACAAGTTGACAATCTATCAAAATAAAATTGTACATTTCCATTGACTCAGCAGTTCTACTTCTAAGAAACAATTCAAGAGAAATATTCACAGATGAGCATCAAAATGTACATAGTAGAATATTTCTTTGTTGTGGTAGTGAAAATTGGAAATCTAAATGTCCATCAATAAATGGTTTTTGCAATATTTTAACTATACAACTTTTTAAATGAACAACATAATTTTATGTACTTATACAAACCCTTGCTTACCCCAATTATGTAAAAATAGAAGTTATAAGATACAAAGACTGAAGATCAAAGTATCAATTTTCATCTGATAGAAATTCCAGAAAGAAAAAAATAAATAAGAAAATAGAGAGGAAAGAACTTAAAGATACCACATCAGTCAGTTCAGTCACTCAGTCATGTCTGACTTTTTGCAACCCCATGGACTACAGCATGTCAGACCTCCCTGTCCATCACCAACTCCCAGAGCTTAATCAAACTCATGTCCATTGAGTCAGTGACGCCATCCGACCATCTCATCCTCTGTCGTCCCCTTCTCCTCCTGCCTTCGATCTTTCCCAGCATCAGGGTCTTTTCCAGTGAGTCAGCTCTTCGAAGCAGGTGGCCAAAGTATTGGAGTTTCAGCTTCAACATCAGTCCTACCAATGAATATTCAGGACTGATCTCCTTTAGGATGGACTGGTTGGATCTCCTTGCAGTTCAAGGGACTCTCAAGTGTCTTCTCTAACACCACAGTTCAAAAGCGTCAATTCTTCGGCTCTCAGCTTTCTTTATAGCCCAACTCTCACATCCATACATGACCACTGGAAAAACCACAGCCTTGACTAGATGGATCTTTGTTGGCAAAGTGATGTCTCTGCTTTTTAATATGCCATCTAGGTTGCTCATAATTTTTCTTCCAAGGAGTGTCTTTTAATTTCATGGCTGCAGTCACCATCTGCAGTGATTTTGGAGCCCAAAAAAGTAAAGTCAGCTACTGTTTCCCCGTCTATCTGCCATGAAGTGATGGGACCAGATGCCATGATCTTAGTTTTCTGAATGTTGAGTTTTAAGCCAACTTTTTCACTCTCCTCTTTCACTTTCAGTTTCAAGGGAAGAATTCAGTTTTTTACCTTTTCCATCTTCTACAGGCTACCCACATTCCTTAGCTCAAGGTCCCCTTCTAACTTCAAAGCCGGCAATAACTAATTGAATCTGTTTTATGTTGCCGTTTCTCTCATTCTCTTTTTTCCTGTCTCCTTCTTCCTTGACGACCCTTTAGATTACACTAAACCCACCTGGATAATCCAGAATAATTTTCTGCATTAGCTGATTGGCAATCTTTATTGCAATCTCAACCTTAATTTCCCTGTCAGCACATAATATTCACAGATTCTGGGAATTAGGATTTGGACATCTCTTTGTGTCCAAATCATTATTCTGTCCATCACATTACCTAATCCAAGTCAATTCAAGTATCACCTCGCCTCCCAGCCCTGCTTCTTTGCTTTCTTCCGCTTATTTCATAATTCAGGACAAATTTTATGTAAAATTCTTTTGCTTCCCAGCACTTGCGAGAGTCCCACCAGCTACCTTATATGTACTTAAGCCAAGTCATATTTTTTAATGTTTCACCTGTACTGTTATCTCTCTTTCCTTCGTCAGCCTTGTTCATTAAATGCAAGCATGTCTTCTTGTTACTGATGCAGCCTCGGAGGGTCACTTCCCAGCCTTGTGCACCATTTCTGCTGATGCTGCAGCAGTGGCGCGGAAGCTCCAGAAACAATAAATGTTTGAATTCAGGGAAAATACCCCTTTCCAGTGTTTGTATTATGTTCTGCTAAAGGATAACAGCAGAGTTACTTGTTCCCATCTTAAAGACTTAAAAAAAAAAACAGCACAGTTTTCACTTTAACATATAGATGTATGGAGGAGACAAATCTAACTGGCAAAAGTGGTGTGTACTGCGCATCATTATGCCCCAGGGACGACTAATGCCTGGTTTGGGTTCTGATCTCTACAGACTGAGGCACTGGCTCCCTTTTCTCTCTGGTCGCGTTTTCATCCAGGAAGCCCCCTCCTTAGGCCGGCTGGACTGGGAGGCCTGATCAGCAGCATTCAGGGCAGTCTGAGGCCGGTGCTGCAAGCCGCCTGGCTGAGCCGCGGTCAGCGGCAACCACAGCCTCTCACACCTACCCCGTCTTCACTCTGCCGTAATCACGAAACCTTCCCGACAAGGAGGTTCGCTTAATATTTGGATAATTGCAATAGCCAACCACCGTCACCCCATGGCCCATGTGTAACCCTCACCCATCCAACATGACATCATCGGTTGAGATCCCTAAATCAGTGCTAGTTTCCTATTTGAGGATGTATAGTATTCTCCTATTACTGTTTAGAAGCAAACGATCTACCATTTAAATATCTTCCTTATGTTTATGACTTCCATTATTTTATTGTGAGCTACTGCCTTTCTTCATTCTAGTCCTTAGTCACACACTTTCCTTTTCAAATGATCCAAGTCACATCATATTTAAGTATCCACAAGTCCCCACTTCCTCTCAATAGAGCTCTGAAATTTTCTAGGGCAACTTTTAAGTCTTTTTAAAAACTTGGTAAATCAGTTGATATTTAAATGATTGAAAAAGTACCAATTTTGTTTAATTGATGTCACCTGATGCTTTATTGTACTTCAGTGAGAAGAGTATCTCTTAAAAGTCAAAATTAAACAATTCGTCCTAGAGATGGCATTATTTTATTATTGCTCCCTCAGGCTACCAAACCACTGATAACAGCCCCAGGTGTTACTCTGTCCTTTCTTACTGACTTAAACTCAACAATTCAGGTTAAGTCTCATCCTGATATCCTCAAAAACCCAATTTGGCAATTCTATTATTTCCTATCTGTACCCAGTATCCTTAGCAAGTCTCCTTTCCTGAGGCCACTGCCTGTCCTTTTAGAAAAAATTTCCTTTTATCTGCTTCTCCAAACCCACAATATTTTTCACCTGGCTTGCCTTTAGTCCTTCTGGAAATGACTGCAGCTCTTTCAAGCTAGGGCAAAAAATATACTTCTGGAAATTCCAAAATTTCTCATAAAAAGATTTTTTATTTCACCATTTATAGCCATACCAGGTCAAATTACTGAGAAATGATTATTACTAAATCATGAAATTAGTTTATCTGAAGATAATGTGATCACATTCACTGACAGGGAAAACAAGGACTGTAATTCAATATTCAGTAACATTTGAGGAAGGAAATATTCTTCACAAAGCTTTCTGGTTGAAAAATGCTGCATAATTTTAAGATAACAGAATCATTTTGGCAACAGGGGGAAAGAGCTTCAAGGGTTCTGAAGTATATCTTTACTCGTGCATTTTTAGAGATTTCTCGTGAGGATGAAATAACCCTTATGGAGGAAAAAAATACCAGTCTTGCTGTAACTGTTGATAAAAACAAATAGTACCAACAGAAGAACCATGATTTAAGATACTGTGAGCAGAAGGCCGAAAGATCTGCTATTCGGGCACTTTAATGGTAAATTTGCTGAGAAACTTGTTGTTAGCGGTTTGCATGTACTGTCCTACTGTCTGTCCTAAAGAGGTTGAAAAACACTGTGAAAGGCAATTTTTTAAAAAAGAAAGATCATGGTTTGGGGGCTTCACTGTCAGCCTCTGAGTTGATGGAAAAGAGTTACTGGGCTTAAGTAAGTCATCTTGTCACCATTTCAGTTAAATATAAGCCACAAGGAAGGTTGTGATGAAGGGACTGATTCTAACACCATGGAAAAGCCCTGGATTTTTCAGCACTCTGAAAACTGGTTGAAACCTCCTCACATCTAGTCCTCACTACATGCCTAAGACAAGCAGAGTACAGACTGCCTGCACAAAAATGAACTTGTGCAAAAGTTAAAATGGAAAATATCTAAGAACAATCACATGTGAACAATCTTCTTTCTTATTTTTCTTAATCACTGAATAGCTATAACGTCCCACACTTTCTCCTCTTTTCTTTTCCTGGACTCCTGTACTATTACTACTTTCAAATTTCTTTTCCCTATCTTTCTGTTAAACAACCCAATCCCCACCTTATCCATTGCCACACAAGAATCCTTTCTGTGGATAATGAATGACTTGTGTTCTTTTCTTTTATTTCAGGATTTCTTCCCCTGTCCTTACCTCCTAGATAATTTTAAAGTGTTTTTCCACAAAGATGACAGTGAAAAGAGAATCTTTGAATAACCAGAGGACTAGCTCAAAGCAGCATTTCATAAGTGTAAATTTTCTTTGACATTTGCTGTTTTATCATTAACATGTACATAAATTTGGCATCCTACTTCAAAATGGATCTGAGTTTCTATTAATCTGAGGTGTTTGACATTGTTTACCAAGCATGGAAATTGATGCTGCAGGAAGACGTGCTAAGCTGCTTCAGTTTCATCTAACTCTTTCTGACCCTATAGACTGTAGCTCACCCAGCTCCTCTGTCTGTGGGATTCTCCAGGCAAGAATACTGGGGTGGGTTGCCATGGCTTCCTCCAGGAGATCTTCCCAACCCAGGGATCAAACCTGAGTCTCTTATGTCTCCAGCACTGGCAGGTGGGTTCTTTACCACTAGTGCCACCTGCTACAGAAAGACAGAGCTTGATTAATTATGACTTTCAGTATTCCTATAAGCCTCTCTGTTGAAAGCTACTCTTTTTTCCATATTCACAAGAAAGTGGATATTAAGAGACAGGGAGGTAACATTTCCCTGATTCCCTAATTCTTCTTCCTGACATTTACTCTTCCATCTGACTACAGAAATCCATCCTCATTTAAGGCTATTTATCATATATCATCCTTGTTAAGTTCATTTCATTGAATGTAGCCTTTTGGATCTGGATCACAGTCTTTTTCTGCAATACTTCTGCCATAACTATGAGATTTTAGTGGCATCCTAATTTCAAATTCCCTAGACCTCTGTCATCGTATCCTTTCCTCCCCTGCACTAAAGCCTTTCTCCAAAGAACACATGTTGATAGCTCACTCAGAAATTTTAAAGTTCCATATTCTATACTTTGCAAAGTTTTTTTCACCTCTCTCATACCATCCTTCCCACCACAATTTCCACAAACCCTCCAGTACCTGCATTCCCCGTTTTGGATTTATCGGTTCCATCCTGGGCTACACTTCTTCCTCGCTGAGCTTGAACTTCAGGGTTGTTCATCTAAAGTTCAACATCATCAGCAGCCTGTAAACCTCAAACCCTGGAGCAGTAACACTTGTCCTTTTTTGTCTCTACATTTTGATATTTGAGAATACCAGATAAAAGTCCCCTAACTCTTTGATTTTACACTACTTTAAATGCATGATTTTCAGCCTTGACTAGAACCTTGGATCTAGTTCTCGTCCTTGTCCCCTCCACTTTTCCCCTCAAAACCTATTTCAGAACTTGCACTTCCCTCAAAACTCATCTTCACTCAGACTCTATTCCTTAGTTCTCAGCAGATTTCAGTCTTCTACTTTATATTTCATCAAAGGAAAAAAGATTCTCTCTTTGACTCCCTGTATCCTTACTGATGGAATATACTATCCATATGGAAAAATAGCTAAAAATTATTTGAATCAAAGAAAAAAGTGAAAGTGTCAACATTTAAATTATTTTCAATCATTTGAGAAGTAGGGTCCTAAACCGTTTAATGGGGGGCTTCCTAGGTGGCGCTAGTGGTAAAGAACCTGTCTGCCAGTACAGGAGGTGTAAGAGATAAGGGTTTAATCCCTGCGACAGGAAGATCCCCTGGAGAAGAAATTGGCCACCCACTCCAGTATTCTTGCCCGGAGAACCCCCTTGGACAGAGTAGCCTGGCAGGCTACAGTCTATGGGGTCACAAAGAGTTGGACACAACAAGTAAACCACCAACAACAACCCATTTGATAGCTTAGAATATGAAAATGAACCAGATCTGATTAGAATAATTATTGACAACAGCTGTTCCAAGCTTTGTATTCCTGCCAAGTTAGGGACTGGACCAAAAACTACCTACTTTCCTATTTATTACTTATAAGTGATATGTATATTTTAAAGTCTGACCCAGTGCAATTAGATTTCTAAAATGGAAAGCGCAGAGACTCTGCCACTTTCAAGTTGAAAAAGACGGCACATCTTTGATCGCTGAGGTGGGGAGAGAACTGCTGAGACCTGATTCTCTGAAACTCATGACTTCACTTTCACTTTCATTAAGACAGCAACCCTCCGGTATTCTTGACAGCTCAGGAACACTGGGGTTGCTGTCTTGGGTGGTCTGGGCTCTGTACCTGGAAGTAATCCAAACTGGTTTCTTGCAACATTCAAGAGAAAATATTCAGCTAGTCTTTTAGAAGCTATTTCCCTCCAGTAAAAGGACTCAGTATCATTAATTTCTGAATACTTTGTAACAAGCCAGAGAAGTTGCAGTAATTTAATGAATTATGTTTCTACTTACGGATTGAAAAGACACAAAACTAATGCAGATGGTTTTGCTTTTGAAAAGCCTACTAGAAAATTACAAACTTTAAGCTGAGCTTCCAATTTATCAAGGCTCAATATTTCTTTCCTTTCTGAAATATGAAGTATAATAGTCTTGGGTAAGCAAAAACAAGAAAGTTTAATAAGCAGTATGTTCCAGTTCATAGTTCTGATTTTTTTTCCAAAATTATTTTTTTCCTTTGTTTTCTGTCAGAAGCAATGCATTTACACTGACTAATCCGGATTACTTCTTGAGTAGATGAAACATTGAATTCTTTTCCAACTATTCTGGCAGCCAGCAAAGACCACAGACATCAGTGAAAGACAAACTTTAGGGTCCACCTTCCCAAAAGCCAAGAATCTGTCCAAAATATTGAGAGCCAGGATAAAAGTTTATGTGCAAAACTGAAAATTTTAAAAGTCGCTTAAAGCCCTTAAATCTCCACATGTCTCTGTCTTCAACACAATGTTATTGTTCTCAGAAGTGGCCTTCATCAAGCTCAGTCAGTTGTTTGTGGTTAGGATTTGTTCCTCTTCCAGGCAGAGTTTCAGCAGCTCAGAGAGCTGACCTTCCAGACTTCCAAGACCTATGCCCCCACATCCTTCTTTGGATGGGAGAGGGAGTATGTGGTCTGGAGAGGGGTGAGCACAGAGGAACAGATGGTCTCGTCCCTGGGTCAGTGACCCGCCAGCTCCCAGTGCCTCCAGCAAGCATCCAAGCCTCCACCGCCTCTGCTGTCTCCTCCTCAGCCTCACAGCCGAACTCTGTGCCACTGCCCATGCCCCCCTTCCTACTGGCAGCAACTCCTCCTGCAGACTCTGCTCTCCTAGCAGCTCTTCAGCAGAAACCAAAGCAAACTTCTTCTTGTTCATCATATTTTTAATTTCCCAGGTTAAAAATCGTTCTTTGATTTTCTTTTTTTTATGTATAAGATCTCATTTTTGTCTCATCAACAAACGATCTTTTTTTCTATTCTTGAGGACATAAACTATGACTTTCTTTCGGTTCTCTGTTCCATTGATTGTTTTTATCTATATTTCTTTTTTTCGATTTATTTTTGTCTCTGCTTCTTGAGTCTGTCTTTTCGATAATGTCCAGTGATTATTGGCACTCCTTCTTATGTGAAAATGAGAAGCTGTTGCAGGAAGTGCCTAGGTGTGGGTTGGTGGAGGCTATGAACCTGGCTGTCGGACAAAGCAGAAGAAGCAGCGTGCTAGTCCAGGATCTTAATATGCAGATGTTTATATAATGCCACTGTTCTTAGTACCAGCAGTTGTCCCTACCTTATCCTGTATCTGTTGTTGCTGAATCCAGAGCTCTGTGGCTTAGTTTCTCCAGACTGCACCCATTGCTCTGAAGGATGGATGTGGTAAGGTAGTTCCCTGACTTCTCAGGCAAGTGCAGGGGAGCAGGCAAGTTCAACCAATTGACATACAGGTACTAAACCAGTCATGTTACTAATCACACCTCCGTCTTGTTCTAGGCATTCTGCAAGGCAAATTAGATCAATTCTTGTAGGTATTTCACCTCCTGTAGGCATTTGGATTTCTATTTCTCCTACCCAAGTCCATCAGATCTCCCCCATCATTTTGTTGTCTAAACATTTTTTGAAATCTTTCATCCATAGTTATCTCTTATGTTGTCTTTATCCTTGTGGTTAATCCTTTTTTGACTCTTCACTGGTATTTTAGTGAAGTTTTTGGAGAGAGAGCTAATGGACAAGAGTGGTCAATCTGCTAAACTTAACTGGAAGGGCTCAGTAGTTAGCAGTTGATATTTCTAAAATATTGGACAGTATCATAGCATGCATATGGGTGGGTTGGAGGTCATATATATTGTGATATATCATTTGCAGCATTAGAATATAATTTACAACTCTACCTTCAAATATGATTGAAATTTGAACACCCCAGAAGCTGTCATCCTAATCCAGTGATGTCATTTTAAATCAGGACACTACCATCTGTCATGTGGACTGAAACAATGTAGCAAGTGAGAAAAGCCAACCTGGATTTATCTTGATTGCCTGAAATCTGCCCAATAGCTGACTTCAGCTCTAAATTATGCCTGCTAGCTTTCAGAGGAGAGGTCCTAGCTAAAGCTTGAACTGTTCAATGAGTACAATGCCTAGTGGTCGTTTCATGGAATAGGCTTTCACTTTCCCCCCAGATTTAAATCTGACCTAACATTAATTTCCTGCCTTACTATGTGCTCACCAGCCCCATAACTCCCTTTCATTTCTGCTTTCTATAGAAGGGATACAGACCACTGACAACCATGTATTCTATGACAAGAGAAAGAGTGTGGAATATAAAATAGAAAAGTCTCTTTAATGCAAGAAACGATCTTTAATACATGAACCCTCACTGATAGGAACAATCTTGGTTGATGTTTTGTAGTTTTGTCAAAATACATGCAGTAAACTTTCAAGGAGTAACCAGCCATCTCTTGCTGATTGTATAGAAACCATTCCTCAGCAAACCCATAAAGATACGAATCACATGGCACTGAGAGGAGGTAGTTGGTCCAGTACTAAGATTAGTAACTTAGCCTTGAACAGTTGACCACAAATTCAGTTAATGCAGCTGGCAGGATGGTCCTGAGAGCATATGAAATACTTTCAAGCCTGCCTGAATAACTTGGGATCACTTCAAAGTGAGCTTGGAGCTGCTCTTCACCGTGTGCACGGGCTCCTCCTTGCTGGGGCTTCTCTTGTCGAGCAGCATGGGCTCTAGACGCTGGGGCTTCAGTGTCTGCAGCTCAGCGGGCTTGGCAGTTGGGGCACGCAGCCTCCAGAGCACAGGTTCAGTAGCTGGGGCACGAGGGCTTAGTTGCCCCATGGCATGCGGGACCCTCCTGGACCAGAGGTCACACCGTACCCCCACTTGGACTGGCGAGCTCCTATTCTCTGCACCGCCAGGGAGAGAAGGCTCTAGGGAGCCTTTCTGAAAACCAATGGATACAAGTGAAAATGCATACCCTCTCCTTTTACCCCAAGTTTTCTAACCACGAGAGAGACCTGCCAACAATTAGGTCACCCTCATTCTCAACCACCTGCACTGTTTTCCCAAGAATCTTAAAATTCATCATGTACACCATTGACCCTCTCTTGTCCCAAGCTGCCTACTACTCCATCAGTACCTCGTATTTTTTAACCTTCTCTTTTACCTTACTATTCTTTCATAGTACCCTTGCTTTATTCTCAGACTTTTTGCCTTACTCTATTTTGCCCAATATTAATTAGGCCAGATTAACTTTTTTTGAATGGTCTGTATTTTTTTGAATAGTATATATTTCCTCACCCATTTCTGTGTAGTTCTGACTTAGGGGATTAGCTATTTAATTTGGGTGTCCCTTATTATAAGCAGAATGTGGCTAAAATTTTTATTCTTGTTATTCAATAAAATTTTTAAAATAAAATTTTTATTCTTGTTATTCAATAAAAATATCCCTGGTAAAATTAGCCCAATTGTATTTATTATGGTTACTTCTATATTATGATTTTATTACAATCCTATTTTGTGGTTTCTGTTCATCCAAAGTTTTTCTTAGATTCCTTCCCTACTTATCTTCCATTTGATAAATATTGCTTAACTGTTTTATTTTTTATTGGGGTATACCTGATTAACAAACAGTGTTGCAATAGTTTCAGCTGAATAGCAAAGCGACTCATCCATCCATATATATGTATCCTTTCTCCCCCAAACTCCCCCCCCTCCAGGCCACCACATAAGACTGAGCAGGGTTCCCTGTGCTATGCAGTAGGCCCTTATTGGTCATCTGTTTTAAATATAGCAATGCATATATGTCCATTTTTATGTTTTCTTTTTTCTGTGATGGTTTTTAAAGCTGTAGATTGCATTTTTATTCTTTGTGGTGACTTCAGCGAAAACGTTGACATGAGTACTTCACTGTAATTTTTAGCAAATTTTAATGGTATTTTTACCTCTACCCCCAACCGATCATGTCATCTTTCTAATCCCTTCCCACACAATGTTATTGTTGTTTCGAGTTTTCACTTTATTCTTTATTTTAAATGCACACACAGAATAACTTTTTATCGTCCATTAAGTTCTTTTAATATTTTGTCATTTGCTTGCATTTGGAGCGGAAGATTTGAACTGTCTTTGAGTGGAAGCCCTTTAATCTATGAACACGGATAAGTCTCTTCCTCGCTATTTTGAGAAGTTCCAGTGCTGTCAACAGATTCTCAAAGGGGAACGTTATTGCAAGATTAAAAATCACTCACCTTTAGCATAAAATCAAAGCCCCTTTATGAGGCATGCAAGACTCTCCAGGACCGGCTCTTCCCAGTCCCTCTGGGCTCTCTCAGCCGTTGCTGGACTGGTCAAATTCCAGCCAAAGTAAACTGCACGGGAGCGCGCGCGCACACACGCACACACACACTCTCTCTCACACACACACACACTCACACACACACGCACACTCACACACACACTCACACGCACGCACACACGCTCACACTCACACACACACGCACACACTCTCACACACGCACACACACACTCTCACACTCGCACACACACACACTCACACACACACACTCTCACACACACACACAC
>ML661935.1:4208353-4253969 GCA_007570785.1 Antilocapra americana
CACACTCACACTCTCACACACGCACACACACACTCACACACGCACACGCACACACGCACACTCACACGCACACACAGCACACACGCACACTCACACACACACACTCACACACTCACACACGCACACGCACACTCACACATGCACACGCACACACTCACATGCACGCACACTCACACGCACACTCACACTCACACACTCACATGCACGCACACTCACTCTCACACACACACACGCACACACACGCACAGTCACACTCACACACTCACATGCACACACACTCACACGCACGCTCACACTCACACACGCACACACACGCACACTCACTCTCACACGCACACGCACACACACACTCACACACACACGCACACGCACACACGCACGCAGCCCGCCTCCCGGGCCGGCCCTTACTGCTGTGCGTTCGCTGGCGCCTGCCTCCTCCACGCTCCTCCCATCCCTGTCCCTGATACCCCCCCGGCGGGCCTCGTTCTTTAGGAAGTGTCTCGGCTCGATCCTCTCTGCGTTTTCCTCTCGTTAGCCACCACCGCCGCGTGGAGGGGGCTGCCACAGCGCCTGACCTTTATAACCTGGCTCACACTCACGCAGCACTGCCGTCTCCCACACGCGACAGTCACCCGAGCAGCGACTCCGTGCCTTGCGCGTGTTCTCTGAGCGCAGGGCACAGCGCCTGCCATGCGGTAGGCACTCGGTAGACGCCTGCCGAAGGAAACAGCAAGAACTATGGGCCAGCTGAAGGGTGAAAAGCAATTAGGCTCAACACTTTCAATTAAGATTAGTGCTCATCTATAGCTTCATAATTAGCCAACCATAAGGAACACCAGTGAGACTCTTGATGGAGAAACGAGAATTCAGTGATTTAGTTGGAGAACAATGCTCTACAGGGACTGGACAAAATAAATGTGTGTGTAAACATACATGTGAGGCATGTATTTTCATTCCATTTTGCTAAAAGATGACTTCTTACTGAGTCCTAAGGAAAAGCTTGCTCAGAAGATACAACTGATAGGTCCTAACTTGGGGATGGGACAGTGAAGCTTTCAAAGTAACACAGGAAAACTGGGGAACAGTAATCTGACTTCACTGAGAAAGATCTTTAAACCAGCAAAAGGACATGCCGCATAGATACACGCTGCTTATAAAACAAAGATGGTCAAGAAAAATGTGGAGAACAGCAAATATTTAATACAAGGAACATGGATATTATACCATTGCAGTCCAGCCTTAAAATATGCAAAGAAAACTCCTGAATAGTAGAGGAAAATTGATAATCAACATTATAATATAAAATTCTGAAATTAAAAATAACCAAAGTGAGAAATGGAAAAATTAGAAAGTGTCCAGTGTTAAATGAACAAGCTGAAGTCAACATTGGGATATGTCCTAATAAAAGTCTTAAATTTCAAGAGAGAAAAAAAAAAGAATTCTCTAAACTTCAAAAGCAGAAGAACAGTGAACAGCTTCCTACCAGGAAACCAAACTGAAGAGTGCTTCAGACTACCAAAGACAGTGGAGTGATGTCTCCAAAAGTCTAAAGAGAGAGCAGATGATCTAAGACTCTAATCTCAAGTTGTCCCTACTGCTTGGTGGCTATAGAAGCCATGCTGAAAGAGACCGCTTAGAACATTAACTAGAATGTTACAGGAAAACTCAAACAATAAATCTTTCCATGTCTTATAAACTGATTACCCACTTAACTGATTCCTAAACAATAGAGGAGAAGATAAAAGTGATCATTTAAAAAGGTGAGAAGGAAACATTCAGAAGTTGGTGTGGAATTTAAATAACTCCAGTAATTTTTGGAACATAATCAACTTACAAAAATGTCAGGTCTTCACAAAGAAATCATAAAAAATATGACAGGATAGACAAGATAAATGTATGATATAAAAATGATCCAAAAGTATTGGGATTATTGAGATAGATACAATTTTAGTATTATGTCAGTGAACAAACATTTATTTTGTATTTATGTGCCAGACACAAAGCCAGGAACTGTGCCAGACAATGAGAATGTAGTAGTGAACAATTAAAAATGTCAATTGTCTTCTCAAGGAAGATAATAATTGATTTAGACAATACCAGTGGTAAAGTGATATAAAGGGTAAAGAGAATGTTATGGAGGGTATAAAAAAAAAGGAGTCCTAATATTTCTGACATTACAGATGAAACCTGAAAGTGGTTTTTCAATTGTTCACAAGAAATTTCAGAAATAGATTAGTCACCTTCTAAATGATACTAAAATACAAAATAGAAACATAAATAGGAAATGCGTCAAAAGCATGAAGACTTAGCCCCTGCCTCCCAGCCTTCATTGCCTTAGGTACCTCCATTTCCATTTGTGAATCATCTTGTCTTTCCCCCTTTTCATGACACACACACACACGCACACACATGCTCACTTCGAGTATTTTTTCTATATGTTGTCAATCAGTTATCACAATTATTATAATTGACTTCTGGATCTGCAGTATCCAGGACCCATTAGCCTGCTTGAGGACAGAAAGCATTTTTTGTTCTACTTTGTACCATGGAGATCTAGCATAGGAAAACCTTTTCTTCTCGGTCTTAGTAAAAGCTCCATATTTACTCTTCCACCCCAGGTGGTCCTGTATCCATTATAATCTCTTTATACTCCCTCTGGCTTCCCTGGTGGTTGAGACAGTAAAGAATCTGCCTGCAGTACAGGAGACTGGGGTTCAATCCCTACGTTGGGAAGATCCCCTGGAGAAGGGAACCCACTTCAGTATTCTGGCCTGGAGAATTCCATGCACACAGGAGTATAGCAGGCTAAAGTACATGGGGTCATGAAGAGTCAGACACGACAGAGCAACTCACACACACACACACACACACACCATTCCAGATGGAAGAAGTTTAGATCCTGAATGGAGTCGTTGGCATTTCTACTTCAGATCTTGGAACAATAAAAACAAAAGCTTGCTTCTCTTCTTGGAATAGGACTGGAGGGATCTCGTCTACTCTTTTCTGTATCTTATAGGAATAAGAACCAAACATAAATTATTATCTCCACAAATTATATTTATCTGAGTCATTGGTGAAACTGTTAGAGGAAATAAAATATTTCCAGCTATAAAATTATGATACTTAATCTAAGACCATAATAAATAAACTCACTAGTTGCCAGAACAAACATATTATAAAGAGTAACTGTTACAGTGATAAAACACATGTTCTGCAAGGTTTTACATTACTGCTCAATTTGCTGATCTTTCATAAAGTACAACATTTTAGAGTCTATGTATCACACATTCTATCAGATAAGTTTCTACCACACAGCTGAAATCACAGACATATCATTTCTGTTTTCTCCTTTAGTGTCTTCAAAGAATTTTATAAACTGTTGCCATATTAATTAAATCCCCTGAATACTTGACAAAATGTTTTTAATATCCTTGCTTTATTCAAAGTTTGACGTGAAAGTGAAGGTGAAATTCACTCAGTCGTGTCTGTCTCTTTGTGACCCCATGACTATACAGTCCATGGAATTCTCCAGGCCAGAATACTGGAGTGGGTTCCCTTCTCCAGGGGATCTTCCCAACCCAGGGATTGAACCCAGGTCTCCTGCATTGCAGGCAGATTCTTTACCAGCTGAGCTACCAGGGAAGCCAAAAAATTAACCCCAAAACTTAGCAGCTTAAAGCAACCATTTTCATTTGTTCACAAAGTTATGGATCAATTATACCTCAAAAAATCTGAAATTTAGGGAAAAAAAAAAAGAACAAGAATATGGAAGCACCAAGAGTTCAGCTGGGTGGTTCTCATTTGGAGTCTATCATATAAATACAGTGAGATGGGCGTGAAATCAACCCAAAATGACTCACTGACCTGGCAGATAATTGATACCTGCTACTGGCTGGGAATGCAGATCTGGCTATCGATTACAGCATCTGCATTTGGCCTCTGCAATTTTTCAGCCTCATGTAGTCTGCCTTCTTACCTTGTGGCTTAAAAATATCAACAAACATGGCAGAAATTAGGTGATTGTTTCTTGCCTAATCTGAGAAGTAACACAGCATTAATGCAGCCAGAAACCATTGTTACAAACAAGTAACAAGTTATCCAGAATCAAGCAGAGGGGAAATGGATCCCACTCCTTGATATGAAGCTAAATTCACTACATAAGAACACTATATGGGATGAAACATTATTGCAGCCATCTTTGGAGAAAATCACTTACAAAATTAGGGGCAAACAATTGTCTTAATGTAACATATCAAGCATATTAGGAATGTTGCCTAAAGTCTCTATGGATATAAAGTTAGTCTTCCATGTGTGTGTGTTAGTCACTTCCAACTCTTTGTGATCCCGTGGACTGTAGCCCTCCAGGCTCTTCTGTCCACGGTATTCTCCAGGCAAGAATACTGGAGTGGGTTGCCATTTCCTTTTCCAGGGGCTCCTTCCAACCCAGGGATTGAACCTGGGTCTCTTGCATTGCAGGCAGATTTTTTGACCCTTTGAACCACCAGGGTATTTTATTACTGATCACTAAAGAATTGTTAGCCTTAATAAAAGATTTTTAATTTAATTCATTGGCTCTGATGAAGGAAGAGAATTGATAGTAAGGAGAAGTTTATTAGATGCAAGAATAAATAGTGACATACAAATTATTTCTACCTTTGATATACATCTCTTTAAAAGAATAGCTGTTTTTAAAAAGGTGAAAAAAACAGGTTTTAGGATGGCCATTAGGGATTAATCAGAAAAAAATAAGGAAACCTTTGATTACTTTATTTCAAGTAAGAAAACAAAGAAATTGTCTGCTAGATTGTGCTAAATACTGTATCTAGATATGCATTTACATTTACATCTTTAATTATATCAGTTTGTGTATCTATATTCAACCTTCAGATGAGAAAGTAGACTCAGTTATACTAAATTGCTTCCCAAAGTCCTGTAGCTGATTAGTACCAGGGCTCAAGTTTGAAGGCAGTGTTGTGACTTTAAAGCCTATATCTTTCCAGATCGTTTGTATTCAAATATTACTATAAGCACATACTTTTCCTTAATTTAGTGGTCATCTGAATACTTCTCCAAAATTACTGTTCCTGACAACTTAAAGAATCTCTTCAGCTACTGGATAAGTGTGCGACTTTGAGAAGTGATTTCTGGGAATTGCAGTTATTTGTTTCACATTGGCTTTCTCATTATCTAAAACTCTCAAAACTCAAGAGAGTTACAAAGGTGAGGAATCTTCATTTATATACAGATGCATTCAGTCATGGTTCAGAAATCCCATTCTAACTTGATAAAAAGAACCCTTAAACACAACAGCGACCGTGATTGTTTTCTCCTTGCATAAAATTTTTCACACAGAGGTAATTTTATTCAAATCCTTCCAAATAATTTTGTATATCCAGAAACTATACAAATCAGCTTATATGAGTTAGTAAAGAGAGAAACCTGACAATGTGTATCCACTAATACTTTCCTATAATCTCCATGACCAAATTTCCAATACCTTTGCTGTTTCAGCTTTTATTGATATGTAGAACCTTTTAACTGCTGTCTCAATCATACCTTAATAATCGAGTATTTTCAGAATGGTGTGTTATTATTAGTATTATTCCCCTGGAATGACATACACAGCTCTTCCATGCTCTGCTGTGCCTCGTTTATGCTTGTGATAGTAATTAGGAATTAGGCTTTGGAATTTTTAACTCTACTATTTGGGGCATTGTGCCATGCCCCCATTTGTGTCTGCGGTGCCTACTGCAGTGTCTGACCAAGAACTGCAGCTGTGAACTGACAGCTAATTTAGGAGTAGCTAGTTTAGTTGCGCACAAGTAATAGCTTCTTCGTAGTAACTCTGACATCCCCTCTCTCCCTCAAATCTTTGAGTTTGGTGAGAACTAGCTATTCCTTCTCACTATCCTGTTGTAATGAAATAAATTTCAGAGTAAATTCTGCCACATGTACAGACGTTTATTAATGAGTGCATCTTAGCAAGGAGGCACACAGATTGCACAGCCTCTTCTGAAAACTCAGTGAAATTCCAGCAGCCTGCCCTTTTGGGAAAATCCAATCAATACAACACCTGGAAGCCTTACCAGAGGAAGCCGCAGCAACACTCCAGGGAAGGGCTCTGGTTACTGGATCTTTTACTGGATCTCCAGGTAGACACAAGACCATTTAAGACTCTCACAACCCACAGCAAACATTATCCTCAATGGTGAAAAACTGAAAGCATTCCCCCTGAAGTCAGGAACAAGACAAGGGTGCCCACTCTCACCACTACTATTCAACATAGTTTTGAAAGTCTTGGCCACAGCAATCAGAGCAGATAAAGAAATAAAAGGGATCCAGATTGGAAAAAAAGAAGTAAAACTCTCTCTGTTTGCAGTTGACATGATCCTCTACATAGAAAACCCTAAAGACTCTACCAGAAAATTACTAGAGCTAATCAGTGAATATAGTAAAGTTTCAGGATACAAAATCAACACACAGAAATCCCTGGCATTCCTATACACTAACAGTGAGAAATCAGAGAGAGAAATTAAGGAAACAATTCCATTCACCATCGAAACAAAAAATAAAATACTTAGGAGTATTTCTACCTAAAGAAACAAAAGACTTATATATAGAAAACTATAAAACACTGATGAAAGAAATCAAAGAGGACACAAATAGATGGAGAAATATACCATGTTCGTGGATTGGAAGAATCAATATAGTGAAAATGAGTATACTACCCAGAGCAATCTATAGATTCAATGCAATTCCTATCAAGCTACCAGAGGTCTTTTTCAGAAAATTAGAACAAATAATTTCACAATTTGTATGGAAATACAAAAAAACCTCGTATAGCCAAAGCAATCTTGAGAAAGAAGAATGGAACTGAAGGAATCAACCTACTTGACTTTAGGCTATACTACAAAGCCACAGTCATCAAGACAGTATGGTACTGGCACAAAGACAGAAATATAGATCAATGGAACAAAGCAAAAAGCCCAGAGATAAATCCAAACATCTATGGACACCTTATCTTTGACAAAGGAGGCAAGAATATACAATGGAGACAAGGCAACCTCTTTAATAAGTGGTGCTGGGAAAACTGGACAGCCACTTGTAAAAGAATGAAACTAGAACACTCTCTAACACCATACACAAAAATAAACTCAAAATGGATCAAAGATCTAAGCATAAGACCAGAAACTATAATACTCCTAGAGGATAACATAGGCAAAACACTCTCTGACATAACCCAAAGCGGGATACTCCATGATCCACCTGCCAGAATATTGGAAATAAAAGCATGAATAAACAAATGGGACCTAATTAAAATTAAAAGCTTCTGCACCACAAAGGAAACTATAAGCAAGGTGAAAAGACAGCCTTCAGAATGGGAGAAAATAATAGCCAATGAAGCAATGGACAAACAATTAATCTCAAAAATATACAAGCAACTCCTGCAGCTCCATTCTAGAAAAATAAATGACCCAATCAAAAAGTTGGCCAAAGGACTTAACAGACATTTCTCCAAAGAAGACATAAAAATGGCTAACAAACACATGAAAAGATGCTCAACATCACTCATTATCAGAGAAATGCAAATCAAAACCACAATGAGGTATCATTTACACCAGTCAGAATGGCTACAATCCAAAAATCTACAAACAATAAATGCTGGAGAGGATGTGGAGAAAAGGGAACTCTCTTACACTGTTGGTGGGAATGCAAACTAGTACAGCCACTATGGAAAACAGTGTGGAGGTTCCTTAAAAAACTGCAAATAGACCTGCCATATGACCCTGCTGGGCATACACACTGAGGAAACCAGAATTGAAAGAGCCACGTGTACCCCAATGTTCATCGCTGCATTGTTTACAATAGCCAGGACATGGAAGCAACCTAGATGTGCATCAACTGACGAATGGATAAGAAAGCTGTGGTACATATGCACAATGGAATATTACTCAGCATTAAAAAAAAATTCATTTGAAGCAGTTCTCCTCAGATGGACGAAACTGGAGCCTATTATCCAGAGTGAAGTAAGCCAGAAGCAAAAACAACAATACAGTATATTAACACATATATATGGAATTTAGAAAGACGGTAACGAGAACCCAACATGTGAGACAGCAAAAGGAACGCAGATGTATAGAACAGACTCGTGGACTCTGTGGATGAGGGTAAGGGTGGGATGATATGGGAGAATGGCATTGAAACATGTTAATTATCATATGTCTAATCAATCACCAGCCCAGGATTGATGCTTGGGGCTGGTGCATCGAGATTTCCCGGGGGGAGGGAGGAGGGAGGGAGGAGGGAGGAAGGTTCTGGAGGGGGAGCATATGTAAACCCATGGTGATATCATGGCATTGTATGGCAAAAACAATAAAAAAAATAAAAATAAAAATAAAAATATTAATACTACATACTTAAAAAAAAATTCATTTGCATCAGTTCTACTCAGGTGGACGGAACTGGAGCCTATTATCCAGAGTGAAGTAAGCCAGAAGGAAAAACAACAATACAGTATACTAACGCATATATATGGAATTTAGAAAGACGGTAACGAGAACCCAGCATGCGAGACAGCAAAAGGAACTCAGGTGTATAGAACAGACTCGTGGACTCTGTGGATGAGGGCAAGGGTGGGATGATATGGGAGAATGGCATTGAAACATGTTAATTATCATATGTGTAATCAATTGCCAGCCCAGGATTGATGCTCGGGGCTGGTGCACCGAGTTTTCCCGGGGGGAGGGAGAAGGGAGGGAGGAGGGAGGGGGGTTCTGGTGGGGGAGCATATGTAAACCCATGGCAACATCATGTCATTGTATGGCAAAACTAATAAAAAAAATTAAAAGCTTCTGCACAACAAAGGAAACTATAAGCAAGGTGAAAAGACAGCCTTCAGAATGGGAGAAAATATAGCCAATGAAGCAACGGACAAACAATTAATCTCAAAAATATACAAGCAACTCCTGCAGCTCCATTCTAGAAAAATAAATGACCCAATCAAAAAGTGGGCCAAAGAACTTAACAGACATTTCTCCAAAGAAGACATAAAAATGGCTAACAAACACATGAAAAGATGCTCAACATCACTCATTATCAGAGAAATGCAAATCAAAACCACAATGAGGTACCACTTTACACCACTCAGAATGGCTGCAATCCAAAAATCTACAAGCAATAAATGCTGGAGAGGATGTGGAGGAAAGGGAACTCTCTTACACTGTTGGTGGGAATGCAAACTAGTACAGCCATTATGGAAAACAGTGTGGAGGTTCCTTAAAAAACTGAAAGTAGACCTGCCATATGACCCAGCAATCCCACTGCTGGGCATACACACCGAGGAAACCAGAATTGAAAGAGACACATGTACCCCAATGTTCATCGCTGCATTGTTTACAATAGCCAGGACATGGAAGCAACCTAGATGCTGATCAACTGACAAATGGATAAGAAAGCTGTGGTACATATACACAATGGAATATTACTCAGCATTAAAAAAAAATTCATTTGAAGCAGTTCTACTCAGGTGGACAGAACTGGAGCCTATTATCCAGAGTGAAGTAAGCCAGAAGGAAAACCAAAAATACAGTATACTAACGCATATATATGGAATTTATAAAGATGGTAATGAGAACCCTGCATGGGAGACAGCAAAAGGAACGCAGATGTATAGAACAGTCTGTGGACTCTGTGGAAGAGGGCAAGGGTGGGATGATATGGGAGAATGGCATTGAAACATTTTAATTATCATATGTGAAATCAATCACCAGCTCAGGGTTGATGCTCGGGGCTGGTGCACCGGGATGACCCAGAGAGAGCAAATCATGAGGGAGGAGGGAGGGGGGTTCTGGAGGGGGAGCATATGTATACCCATGGTGGATTCATGTCAATGTGTGGCAAAACCAACACAATAAAGAAAATTAAAAAAAAAAAACTCTCACAAAACGGTGCTTTCATGAATAAAACCCATTCTATTTAGGAGGCTAATTATCTAGTGAATATAATAGCTTCTGAGCAGTGAGGCCTTGTTGATGAAGTGTTGTCTGTACATTCTTTATTAGGGAAATTTACTGCCCTAATAACTGAATTTTTCAGGAAACTGCACATTCATACTATTTACATGCTGCTGCTAACTTGCTTCAGTCATGTCCAACTCTGTGCGACCCCATATATGGCAGCCCACCAGGCTTCCCCATCCCTGGGATTCTCCAGGCAAGAACACTGGAGTGGGTTGCCATTTCCTTCTCCAAGGCATGAAAGTGAAAAGTGAAAATGATGTCGCTTATTTGTGTCCGACTCTTCACAACCCCATGGACTACACCCCACCAGGCTCCTCCATTCATGGGATTTTCCAGTCAAGAGTACTGGAGTGGGGTGCCATTGCCTTCTCCGACTATTTACATGGTCTGTGCTAAAATGTTATTGCAAAAATATTTAAAAATGAGAACCATTAAAAGTTTAGTTCAGTTCAGCCACTCAGTCGTGTCCAACTCTTTGCAACCCCATAGAGTGCAACATGCCAGGCGTGTCCACCAACTCCCAGAGCTTGCCCAAACTCATGTCCATCGAGTCGGTGATGCCATCCACCCATTTCATCATCTTCCGTCCCCTTCTCCTCCTGCCTTCAGTCTTTACCAGCATCAGGGTCTTTTCCAGTGAGTCAGTTCTTTGCATCAGGTGGCCAAAATACTGGAGCTTCATCTTCAGCAACAGTCCTTCCAATGTATATTCAGGTTTGATTTCCTTTAGGAGTGACTGGTTTAATCTCCTTGCAGTCCAAGGGACTCTCAAGAGTCTTCTCTAATATCACGGTTCAAAAGCATCAGTTCTTCAGCACTCAGCTTTCTTTATAGTCCAGCTCTCACATCCATACATGACTACCCGAAAAACCATAGCTCTGATTAAATGGACCTTTGTTGGCAAAGTGATATCTCTGCTTTTTAATGTGCTGTCTAGGTTGGTCATAGCTTTTCTTCCAAGCAGCAAGCATCTTTTCATTTCATGGCTGCAGTCACCATCTGCAGTGAATTTGGAGCCCAAGAAAATAAAGCCTTTTGAGGTTTCCATCATTCCCCCGTCTGTTGTCCATTAGCAGATGCTGCTTACTGAATCTCACATGTATCTTGTCAGGGGATTTTGGTTTAACAGCTACCACAGGTCAGACACTGCACCAGACACTAGGGTCATAATGTTAATTAAGATGTGGTTTTTACCCTCAAGCATCTTACAAACTAGTGGGAGAAACACAAGCAAAGTAATCGCAATACTATAAAGTGAAAAATGCCAGATTAAAGGCACACCCAGGGTGTCAAGGAAGAGCAACCACATCAGACTCAGAAGTTTGTCTGAGTGTAACTTCTGCAAGAGATGGTTCTTGACATAGTATTAGGACACAACTATGAACTAATTTAGATGCACGGAGTGGAAGAAATAATTTTGGACAAAAGTATTACAGTAGAGCAGTTTTGAAGGAAGAGAAGTTTGAAATCTCACAGCCCATTTTAAAACTGTACATAGTTCAGGATTCATGTCAATGTATGGCAAAACCAACACAATAATGTAAAGAGAAAAGTCTTTCCTGAATTTGTTGCACTGTAAAAAAATATTAGAAAAACAAAGTTAAATCAACAAAAAAATAAAAATAAAACTGTACATAGTTCAGAACGGCTGAAGGGCCATGGAGAGCGAGCGGAGTGGGAAGAGAGGAGCTCAGGGGGACAAGGTCGGGGAGGTTTACATGCTAAGGTAAGGAGTTTGGACTTTCTGAAAGATATGGAATACAGGGAAGGATTTTAATCATGTATATTTTAGAAAGATCGTTCCAATAGTGATGCGGAGGATGGACTGAAGTAGGATTGGGAAGGGACAGTTGATGAGGGGTATGTGGTAAAAGTTTGCACAGAGGCATAAGCAACTGAGAATAGGGGAAGGGATAGATTCAAAGAAGGAAACCAAAGGACCTGAGACTGAGTGGATATAAAGTGTGAGAAAAACTTAGAATCTCTCTGCCTCAGGCAATTGTATGGATGGTGTTACACAATAGGTGCAAATGAGTGAATGACGAAATGATCAAATGACCAGTGACTCCAATATGAAGCTTTTATTCTTTACTTTAGGATGACATCCAGGGCTTCCCATGCAGCACCAGTGTTAAAGAACCTGCCTGCCAATGCAGGAGACATAGATGTGGGTTCAAGTCCCTCGGTCGGGAAGATCCCCTGGAGGCGGGCACGGCAACCCACTTAAGTATTCTTGCCTAGAGAATACCGTGGACAGAGGAGCCTGGCAGGCTGCAGCCCAGAGGGTTGCAAAGATTCGGACACAACTGAGGCGACTGAGCATGGACGGATGAAGACATTCAATAAATAAATTGTCCTTAGGAGTTATAGAAACACCGAAGTGCGAGGCAATGATGAGAGCTTTCTGGCTTACCAGTTACTAGTACAATCCACTGGATTCTCCTTCTCTTGCATGGCTTCTGGTTTTACAGGCTCAGGTCCTTGTACTTCTTTAAGCACTTTCCCTGTTGATGCTTATTCTTGCTGGTCAACCTAGTAGTGACTATAACTTGTCACAGTATATATTTTATTTTGCAAGCACTATAATCTCATAAATACACTTTAAATAATCTGTAGTTAGCATAGCTTACTTTACACAATTCTCTCCTGAAGTAATGGACAACTTAGATTTAGAAATCGAAAGTAATTAATAAACTAAGATGTGTTTTATAGCTGCATCAATATTATGAATTATTCTAAGTGACTCTCCCTATGCAGAATCACTGGTTCATTAAGCACATATATTCATGTATCATATTTAAAATAGGAACATATACTTTTATTGATACTCTACTCCAGTTGCTCTATCATACAAATGTATATTCTTTCCTAATTAAATAGAGCTAAACATTCCTAAATAATATCTCTTTTCTAATAAAATGCAAATTTTCCCTGAAAATTCTATAAAACTTTGAGTGTAAGAATAGAAGCAGTAAAACTAAGATATTCAATAAACAGTATGGTTAACTGGAAAAGCAATTCTATACCATAAACAAGTAACTAACCTTTTAAAGATGTCAAGAACAGTGAAATACATTTAACTATAAACTTCATGTAAAATCATTACAACATATAACAATATTTTAAAGCTTATCAAGAGATTTTTTAGAATATGAAGCCTATATTTTTAAATATAATGTCAAAAGTCAGTTGTTATGCGATGGATGTTTGAAAATGCAATTTCTATTAAATGCTCTTCTATGAAATTGAATACTGAATAGTAGATTTTACTATACCAAAGCTAAAGAAGAATGTAGACAATGGGACAAAAGCAGAATGATTTATTGTGCCCCCAATTAAAATTTAACAAAATATGCCAAATAACATATTGAATATGTATTTTATAGCTTTATATGGAAATAACAGTGTAAATAATAAGAGATTAACTGTAAAAAAGTTACATCCCTTAAATATAGAGAATCACAAATATTCAGAGAATCACATGAATATTTATATTAAGAGGTTGGAGGTTTATTTAAGAATAGGCTGTCCTGTTAATATGTTAAACCCTAGAAGAATACTAATTTGTAGGGTTTTATTTTTTTTTTATTTTTTTTATTTTTTTTTATTTATTTATTTTTTATTTTTATTTTTTTTTTATATCACCATAGGTTCACATATGCTCCCCCTCCATAACCCCCTCCCTCCTCCCTCCCCCCAGGAAATCTCGTTGCACCAGTCCCAAGCATCAATCCTGGGCCGGCTATTGCTTAGACATATGATAATTAACATGTTTCAATGCCATTCTCCCATATCATCCCACCCTTTCCCTCATCCACAGAGGCCCTGAGTCTATTCTATGCATCTGTGTTCCTTTTGCTGTCTCGTATGCTGGGTTCTCGTTACCGTCTTCCTAAATTCCATATATATGCGTTAATATACTGTATTGTTGTTTTTGCTTCTGGCTTACTTCACTCTGGATAATGGGCTCCAGTTTCGTCCATCTGAGTAGAACTGCTTCAAATGAATTTTTCCTTAATGCCGAGTAATATTCCATTGTGTATATGTACCACAGCTTTCTTATCCATTCATCAGTTGATGGGCATCTAGGTTGGTTCCATGTCCTGGCTATTGTAAACAATGCAGCGATGAACACTGGGGTACACGTGTCTCTTTCAATTCTGGTTTCCTCGGTATATATGCCCAACAGTGGGATTGCTGGGTCATATGGCAGGACTATTTGCAGTTTTTTAAGGAACCTCCACACTGTTTTCCATAGAGGCTGTACTAGTTTGCAATCCCACCAACAGTGTAAGAGAGTTCCCTTTTCTCCACATCCTCTCCAGCATTTATTACTTGTGGATTTTTGGATTGCAGCCATTCTGAGTGGTGTAAAGTGGCATCTCATTGTGGTTTTGATTTGCATTTCTCTGATAATGAGTGATGTTGAGCATCTTTTCATGTGTTTGTTAGCCATTTTTATGTCTTCTTTGGAGAAACGTCTGTTCAATTCTTTGGCCCACTTTTTGATTGGGTTGTTTATTTTCCTAGAATGGAGCTGCAGGAGTTGCTTGTATATTTTTGAGATTAATTGTTTGTCCGTTGCTTCATTGGCTATTATTTTCTCCCATTCTGAAGGCTGTCTTTTCACCTTGCTTATAGTTTCCTTTGCAGTGCAGAAGCTTTTAATTTTAATTAGGTCCCATTTGTTTATTCGTGTTTTTATTTCCAATATTCTGGGAGGTGGGTCATGTAGGATCCTGCTTTGGTTGATGTCAGAGAGTGTTTTCCCAATGTTATCCTCTAGGAGTTTTATAGTTTCTGCTCTTATGCTTAGATCTTTGATCCATTTTGAATTTATCTTTGTGTATGGTGTTAGGAAGTGTTCTAGTTTCATTCTTTTACAAGTGGCTATCCAGTTTTCCCAGCACCACTTGTTAAAGAGGTTGTCTTTTCTCCATTGTATATTCTTGCCTCCTTTGTCAAATATAAGGTGTCCATAGATGCGTGGATTTATCTCTGGGCTATCTATTTTGTTCCATTGATCTATATTTCTGTCTTTGTGCCAGTACCATACTGTCTTAATGACTGTGGATTTGTAGTATAGCTTAAAGTCAGGTAGGTTGATTCCTCCAGTTCCATTCTTCTTTCTCAAGATTGCTTTGGCTATACGAGGCTTTTTGTATTTCCATACAAATTGTGAAATTATTTGCTCTAATTCTCTAAAAAAGACCTCTGGTAGCTTGATAGGAATTGCATTGAATCTATAGATTGCTCTGGGTAGTATACTCATTTTCACTATATTGATTCTTCCAATCCACGAACACGGCACATTTCTCCATCTGTTTGTGTCCTCTTTGATTTCTTTCATCAGTGTTTTATAGTTTTCTATATACAAGTCTTTTGTTTCTTTAGGTAGAAATACTCCTAAGTATTTTATTCTTTTTGATTCGATGGTGAATGGAATTGTTTCCATAATTTCTTTTCCTGTTTTTTCATTGTTAGTGTATAGAAATGCCAGGGATTTCTGTGTGTTGATTTTGTATCCTGAAACTTTGCTATATTCACTGATTAGCTCTAGTAATTTTCTCGTAGAGTCTTTAGGGTTTTCAATATAGAGGATCATGTCATCTGCAAACAGAGAGAGTTTTACTTCTTCTTTTCCAATCTGGATTCCTTTGATTTCTTTATCTGCTCTGATTGCTGTGGCCAAGACTTCCAAAACTATGTTGAAAAGTAGTGGTGAGAGTGGGCACCCTTGTCTTGTTCCTGACTTCAGGGGGAATGCTTTCAGTTTTTCACCATTGAGGATAATGTTTGCTGTGGGTTTGTCATATATAGCTTTTATTATGTTGAGGAATGTTCCTTCTATTCCTACTTTTTGGAGGGTTTTTATCATAAATGGATGTTGAATTTTGTCAAAGGCTTTCTCTGCATCTATTGAGATAATCATGTGATTTTTATTTTTCAATTTGTTAATGTAGTGTATTACATTGATTGATTTGCGAATATTGAAGAATCCTTGCATCCCTGGGATAAAGCCTACTTGATCATGATGTATGATTTTTTTAATGTGTTGTTGGATTCTATTTGCTAGAATTTTGTTAAGGATTTTTGCATCTAAGTTCATCAGTGATATTGGCCTGTAGTTTTCTTTTTTTGTGGCATCTTTGTCGGGTTTTGGAATTAGGGTGATGGTGGCCTCATAGAATGAGTTTGGAAGTTTACCTTCCTCTGCAATTTTCTGGAAGAGTTTGAATAGAATAGGTGTTAGCTCTTCTCTAAATTTTTGGTAGAATTCGGCTGTGAAGCCATCTGGTCCTGGGCTTTTGTTTTTTGGAAGATTTCTGATTACGGTTTCAATTTCTGTGCTAGTGATGGGTCTATTAAGATTATCTATCTCTTCCTGGTTTAGTCTTGGAAAGTTGTACTTTTCTAAGAATCTGTCCATTTCCTCCAGGTTGTCCAATTTATTTGCATATAGCTGCTGATAATAGTCTCTTATGATCCTTTGTATTTCTGTGTTTTCTGTTGTGATCTCTCCGTTTTCTTTTCTAATTCTGTTGATTTGGTTCTTCTCCCTTTGTTTCTTGATGAGTCTGACTAATGGTTTGTCAATTTTATTTATCTTCTCAAAGAACCAGCTTTTGGCTTGGTTGATTTTTGCTATGGTCTCTTTTGTTTGCTTTGCGTTTATTTCTGCCCTGATCTTTAAGATTTCTTTCCTTCTACTAGACCTGGGCTTCTGCATCTCTTCCATTTCTAGTTGCTTTAGGTGTAAAGTAAGGTTATTTATTTGATTTTTTTCTTGTTTCCTAAGGTGAGCTTGAATTGCTATGAACCTTCCCCTTAGCACTGCTTTCACTGTGTCCCATAGGTTTTGGGCTGTTGTGTTTTCATTTTCATTCGTTTCCATGCATAACTGAATTTCATTTTTGATTTCTTCTGTGATTTGTTGGTTATTCAGCAGTGTGTTCTTGAGCCTCCATATGTTGGAGGTTTTGAATGGTTTTCTCCTGTAATTGATATCTAATCTCACTGCATTGTGATCAGAAAAGATGCTTGGGATGATTTCAATGTTTTTGAATTTACCAAGGCTAGATTTATGGCCCAGGATGTGATCTATCCTGGAGAAGGTCCCATGTGCGCTTGAGAAAAAAGTGAAATTCCTTGTTTTGGGGTGGAGTGACCTATAGATATCAATTAGGTCTAGTTGGTCTATTGTATCATTTAAAGTTTGAATTTCCTTGTTACTTTTCTGTTTAGTTGATTTATCCATTGGTGTGAGTGGTGTATTAAAGTCTCCCACTATTATTGTGTTGTTGTTAATTTCCCCTTTCATACTTGTTAGCATTTGCCTTACATATTGTGGTGCTCCTATGTTGGGTGCATAAATATTTATAATTGTTATTTCTTCTTCTTGGATTGATCCTTTGATCATTATGTAATGTCCATCTTTATCTCTTTTCACTGCCTTTATTTTAAAGTCTACTTTATCTGATATGAGTATTGCCACTCCTGCTTTCTTTTGGTCTTTATTTGCATGGAATATCTTTTTCCAGCCTTTAACTTTCAGTCTATATATGTCCTTAGATTTGAGGTGGGTCTCTTGTAGGCAACATATATAGGGGTCTTGATTCTGTATCCAATAGGCCAGTCTTTGTCTTTTGGTTGGGGCATTCAGCCCGTTTACATTTAAGGTAATTATTGATAAATATGATCCTGTTGCCATTTCTTCTATTTTATTGTTTTGGATTCGAGATTATATATCCCATCCGTGTTTCCTATCTAGGAAAGATCCTTTAGCATTCGTTGGAGGGCTGGTTTGGTATTGCTAAATTCTCTCAATTTCTGCTTATCTGAAAAAATTTTGAATTCTCCTTCAAATTTGAATGAGATCCTTGCTGGGTACAGTAATCGGGGTTGTAGCTTGTTTTCTTCCATGACTTTAAGAATGCTCTGCCATTCCCTTCTGGCCTGAAGCGTTTCTATTGAGAGATCAGCTGTTATCTTTATGGGATTCCCCTTGTGGGTTATTTTTTGCTTCTCCCTCACTGCTTTTAATATTTGGTCTTTGTATTTGATATTTGTTAATTTGATTAATATATGTCTTGGGGTGCTCCGCTTGGGGTTGATTCTATTTGGGACCCTCTGTGTTTCTTGGACCTGAGATGTTATTTGCTTTCCCAATTGAGGGAAATTTTCCACCATAATTTCTTCAAGAATTTTCTGATGGTCTTTCTTTTTGTCTTCTTCTTCTGGGATTCCTATGATTTGAATATTGGTGCGTTTAATACTATCCCAGAGGTCTCTGAGATTGTCCTCATTTCTTTTAATTATTTTTTCATTTTTCCTTTCTGTTTCATTTATTTCTGCCATTCTATCTTCTATTTCACTTATCCTGTCTTCTATTTCTGTTATTCTACTGTTGGTTCCCTCCAGGGTGTTTTTGATCTCATTTATTGCATTATTTATTGTATTTTGACTCTTTTTCATTTCTTCTAAGTCCTTGTTAAAGCTTACCTGCATCTTCTCAATCCTTGCCTGCAGGTTATTGAGCTGTAACTCCAACTTATTTTCCAGGTTTTGGATCATTTTCACTATCATTATTCGGAATTCTTTGTCAGGTAGACAAGCTATCTCTTCGTCTTTTGTTTGGTCTAGGGGATATTTATCCTGGTCCTTTACTTGTTGGGTATTTCTCTGCCTTTTCATCTTGTTTATCTTGGTGTGTTGTCCCTTTATTGTGGGGTTTCCTCACTATGGGAGAGGTTGGATGAGTGTTTTGTCAGAGTTTCCTGGTTGGAATCTTAAGCGGTCTGTCCTGCTTGATTTGGCACCTCTGCTGGCCCTTTCAGTGTCTATTCAGCGCTCTGGGGTTTGCCCCGCTTGAGGTGCCTGCACTTTTCCCGCCCCCTCTGCTCAGGCTCTCGGCTGGCAGCGCACTTTGATGACGCAATTGGAGGCTGTGGCTTCTCCCCTCCCCCGGCCCAGCCGCTCGGCTCTTTCTGCTTGCAGCTGGGCGTGTCTTCTCAGATGTGCAGCGGCAGACTCTGGCGGCGCACTCTGGTGACGCAGTTGGGGACTGCGGCTTCTCCCCTCCCCCGGCCCAGCTGCTCGGTTTTTTCAGTGTGCAGCTGGGGGCGTTTTCTCAGATATGAGAAGCGCCGAATTCTGGTGGCGACTGTCCAGAGTCCCCAGAGGTCTTGGCTAGCACCCAATTCTGCCTGCGGTTTGGGGGCAGAAGCCTCACAGGGGCGCTCTCCGTAGCCCGCAGCCTCCCTGTTCCACCCGGCTGTCTCGCGCCGCGGTCGGAGTCCCCGCTCCCCTTTGTTCTGTTCGCGAGCCTGGCAGGGGTCCTCCTCGGGAAGGCTACCCAGCGGTCTATCTCCGGTTAGCACCCTCGGTTAGGACCCTCAGTCTGCCCCAGGCGTTCAATCTCAGTCCTCTCCCTAAGCGCGTGGCCCGCCCCTCCCTGAGCAGTCCGCTGGCTCGTGGGGGATGGGGCGACCGGCAGCCGCTCCGTTCTCCAAGGGGCTTAACTATTTATCGGCTTCTAAGTCTCGACTTTTATGCTCTTTGAGATTCGCCTCAGATCTCTCAGTTCCGCCAGTGAGAATGTTTCCTGAAGTTCGTAAACCTTTATCTCTTTCGAGGCTCCCCTTCTGAGATGAATCTCAGTCCCTGTCTCTTTGCCTCTTTTTACTTTTTTTTTTTTCCTTTGGTCCTACCTTCTTTCGTCGGCAATGGGCTGTCTTTCCAGATGCCTGAAGACCTCTGCCAGCATTCAGATGTTGATTTATGGAGTTTGTTCGGTATTTAAATGTTCCTTTGGTGTATTTGTTGGGGAGAGTGTGGACTCCGCGTCCTATTCCTCCGCCATCTTAGTCCCTCTCCCATTTGTAGGGTTTTAAATGACTATAGTTGGAGAAATTTTTCCAAGATAAAGCATGTGACTCAGAAATAGTGTTACAGACTTATTTCTGTAAAAACATCTTCCAGCATATTGTTTTAATTGAAATAACCTAATTGAAAAAAATTCTAAGGAATAAAGAATTTAGCTAGTGAAAATAGCACTGAAATACTTATGCGTACTTTGTTTCTGATTATTCAGTAGAAAGTTTTAGTACCTCCTTGAATCTTGAAAAAGTACTAGTTTAAATTTATGGGGTTCACACACATCACACTTCTGATAATGTTGCCAAGGGTATAGATGAATGTAGTTATATGCCAAAATTTATTTTTTTTTCCTTTTTTTTTTTTTAATTGTTTTTGCCATACATTGTCATGATATCACCATGGGTTTACATATGCTTCCCCTCCGGAACCCCCCTCCCTCCTCCCTCCCCCCAGGGAAATCTCGGTGCACCAGTCCCGAGCATCAATCCTGGGCTGGCGATTGATTAGACACATGACAATTAACATGCTTCAATGCCCTTCTCCCATATCATCCCACCCTTACCCTCATCCACAAAGTCCACGAGTCTACTCTATACATCTGCGTTCCTTTTGTTGTCTCGCATGTTGGGTTCTCGTTACTGTCTTTCTAAATTCCATATATATGCGTTAATATACTGTATTGTTGCTCAACATCACTCATTATCAGAGAAATGCAAATCAAAACCACAATGAGGTACCACTTTACACCAGTCAGAATGGCTGCCATCCAAAAGTCTACAAGCAATAAATGCTGGAGAGGATGTGGAGAAAAGGGAACCCTCTTACACTGTTGGTGGGAATGCAAACTAGTACAGCCACTATGGAAAACAGTGTGGAGGTTCCTTAAAAAGCTGCAAATAGACCTGCCATATGACCCAGCAATCCCACTGCTGGGCATATACACCGAGGAAACCAGAATTGAAAGAGCCACGTGTACCCCAATGTTCATCGCTGCATTGTTTACAATAGCCAAGACATGGAAGCAACCTAGATGCCCATCAACTGACGAATGGACAAAATTTATTTTTTATAAAGTATGTATTTTCATTTTGAACCACTTCTTATTTTGCTTGACATTGTTTTTTTCTAATCTGTTATCCTAATATATAAAATTTTAAATTATAAACTTGAAAACAACTCTATAAAGTTCTTCTCTCTGTATGTCCAAGAAGTGAGAAACAGAGAAAAATTTAGAAAGAATAATTGCATCTAAATTTTAAATATTTATTCAGAAAAAAAATGTTTCAGTTGTTTAGTATACCAAAAAGAGGTGCTATTTAGAATAGCATACATTCATTTTAGGACACAAATGAACTTTTTACAATTTGGTTAAGTATTACTATATTATCCTTTAGTCCATATCAGTGATAATATACTTTTTGAAATCTTTATTTGATATTCTAAAAAAATTTCTCTTTCTCATTTTGTATTGCTTCTGGTTGAATAATAGTATGTAGATAATAAGAATTGCACAGATTAAAAACTGCACAGTTACAAACAGAATAAAAGAACAAATAGAACTGGTCACTAGAATAATTACATTGTGCTCTATTAAACAAACAATAGTACATGATTTGGGAGATAAGAAATCATAAGACAATGCTTAAATAAGCATTTTAGAGGTAAACCTCCATTATTTTAAATACTCGTGTTACAGAAAATATCTATAATCACCCCGCATGGAAAATTTCTTTTGCATATCCTTTCATTCATTGAACATTTTCAGATGTTTGAAGCAAGCTGAACTATTTCAGTCTCATAGGCTTTGGGCCCAAGTCCAGTTCATCAAACTGAGAATGGTGTCAATTACATTTTGGGGAACAGGTAGCAAAAAAAAATCAATGGATAAGAAACTTGCTTTCACATAGCTGCTCTCCTACCGTTTGATACAGATGTTACTTTTCTATGAAGGCTAATAAAAATGACCTCTAAAATTTATTCACGGTAAGTAATAAATCAAAAAGACAGATCATTATAAACATATTAACAGGTGAGCACAGGCACACGGGTGTGACTCTACATACACCCTTACATTTGCCTTTCTGCATGCTGTTCTTTCCAGGTTCAGCTTTTTTAAGAGCACAACAAACAAGCAAACAGAATAAAGAGAATCGCAGAAACATACATTCTGGTGTTTGATACTTTACATTCATCTCTCCATGCTTAGTGTTAACGACATATTCATTAAAAAAAAAAAACTAAATCCCCCATGGAGTACATAAGACACTAACAAAATCTTCGTCATCTACTATCTCTATACTTAGACCTTCATAGTAATCTTCAAATTCACCATATGACACCTCATCAGACTTGCTGCAGGCATTTTTTAATGTCTCTAGAAAAGATGATTTGATTTCTTCCTCTGTGGAGTGTCCTGTAAAATAGTATTGACTATGAAACAATGTCCTTAAAAGTCCGGTAAAACGGCTGATGATAAAGAAATAAGTAAGTCACCTGATGAAATCTCTTCAGCAACTTGAAATCTTAGGTCAAATTACCCTTCAATTGATTTAAACATTTGCTTGCATGAACTAGAATTTAATGATGGGGACTTAACGATACATTTGAGACATCTTTTTAAAAAAGTCTGATAGAGTGTATCGTATATACTTATGGGCAAAATAACAGTTACTACTGTAGATATTTTTGTAGTTCTTAATGTTTTAGAGAGCTCAGTTTCATTCCCATTAGAAGTGGGGAAAGAAGTAAACAATTTCAATGATATATAGGTTGTTAACACAGTAATGCAATGTGTGAAAGGCATTTGTTACTTTATGAAGCAGTTACTCATAACTGCAACTAGAAAATATTACTAGGATTCAGGATTCAGAGGCCTATGAAAATCTTTGCTGGAAGAACTTTCAGTTGATTAAATCATTCTAGTTTAATCTCTGACATTAAGTAGGCTATTTCTACTTGTGGGTTATACTGACATGTTTAATTTTAAACTATAGGAAGAGGCTATTGAGAATCACATATGTAAAAAAAATTTTAATTCTTTAGTTTGCTATTTATTTTTTTTTAAATTTTTATTTATTATTTTTTTAATTGTTTTTTTAGTTTGCTATTTAAAGTGAGAACACAGAACATCTAAGTCATCCTTTTTAAAACTCATTTGATTTTTTAACTTAGAACAATAAGCTATTTAAATAAGTATCTCTGATTGTATTATGATTGGTTAAAGGAAAGGAGTGATTTCAGCCTAAATACCTTTTTCTTTAAGCAGTTTTCATATTTTCAAATTTTGACAGACATATGTATGTTTATTCCCTTATTCTGCCTTAAATCTTCAACCATAAGCAGACAATAAAACTCAGAGGACTTGCTCATGTAATTATCTGTTCTTTCAATCTACTGTGCTCTAACTCAAGTTTGTCACTATCTCAAGAGGAAATAGTTAACCTCAGTTATAAATGTAAGTGAAAAAAATTAGTACAAATAATAGACCTATGAATTTTTTAATGAAGAAGCTCTCACATTTCTGGTTTAAAAAACAACTATATCCTCTCACCTCAAGTCCATGCTATAAATTAATGTAATTTATAGGTACACTATTATTAACTCACATTTTTGAAATCTAAAGCATTTTTTTTCTTAATTTATTTATTTTAATTGGAGGCTAATTACATTAAAATATTGTGGTGGTTTTTGCTCTACATTGATATGAGTCAGCCATGGGTGTACATGTGTTCCCATCCCGAACCCTTCCTCCCACCTCCCTCCCCATCCCATCCCTCAGGGTCATCCCAGTGCACCAGCCCTGAGCACCCTGTCTCATGCGTTGAACCTGGACTGGTGATACATTTCACATATGATAATATATATGTTTCAGTGCTATTCCCTCAAATCATCCCACCCTCGTCTTCGCCCACAGAGGCCAAAAGTCTGTTTTTACATCTGTCTAATGCATTTTGACTTGTAGTAGTTACCTGAAATTACTTGAGGATGCTTCTTTGCACAATAACATTTTCTTATGTCGATAATAGACACACTGCCTGTTTTGTTAAAATCCAGTTTCATAAAGGCCTGAATAAAGAGAAAATGTTATTTTTTCCTATGAAATCATTAGAACCTAATTTTCCATCCTGCAGCAGGCTATTTTTGAGCTCTAAACAAAGCAGTTTAAAGTACTAAACTGGAATATGAAGGAAGCATCATGAATACAGGGAGAAAGATACTGCAGCAAGATATTAGGTGACCTGCACTTAAGCATTACTTCTACCACTTTCTAGCACTCTGACCTTGAGAAAGTAACTTAATCTCTGTTACCCTGGCTTTCCTCTTTTTAACACTGAGGAGTTGGGTAAAAACCTCACAGTAAAGAATCTGCCTGCAATGCAGGAGATGAGGGTTTGATCCCTGGGTCCAGAATATCTCCTAGAGAAGGGAATGGCAACCCATTCCAGTATTCTTGCCTAGAGAATCCCATGGACAGGGGAGCCTGGCGGGCTACAGTCCATGGAGATGCAGAGTCAGACATGACTAGCAACTTAAGCATGCCCGCACACTAGAAGTCACATGAAGTTGATAAATGGCTGGGACTATTTTGATTCAAAAAGTAAACCTGAAATAGTCTATCACTAAAATCAATGAGAAAATGAAATGATTTTTAAATGGATTTTGTTACTCTATTTCCTGAAACTTAACACTACCTTCTGAAATGCTAGTTGCTTTACTGCTCCTTTAATTCAAAGCAATTCTGTGGATCATAAAATGTATTTTATTGAGAAAAGGAGTGAATCCATAGAAACACACAGCAGACCCAAAGCAACATCCCACATTTGCAGATGAGTCAAAACTAGAATGAAGTTTGTTTATTTACAATAATGTCACATACATATGGTACCTTCTTATAGGCTGAATAGCATCCTCCCCAAAATTCATTTGTTGAAGCCCTAAACCCAAGTACTTCAGTGTGTGACTGTAGAAGATAGCGTCTTTAAATAGGTGACTAAGTTAAACTGAAATCATTAGAGTGGACCCTAATCCAGTATTACTGGTAACCTCATAAAAAAGGAGATTAGACCCAGACAACACAGGCTGAGAGACTGGCCCTGAGAACACATGGTGAGAAGACAGCCAGTCAACTGCAGGCCAGGGAAAGCAGCCTCAGAGGAAGCCAACCCGCGGACACCTGCATCTTGGCCTTCTAGTCTCCAGAATTGTGAGACAGTAATTTTCTGCTATATAAGTCACCCAGCGTACGGTATTTGTTATCGTACCCCAAGCAAACTAGGTTTACTTTTGTCTATAACCTGGATTTAGAAAAGGCAGAGGAACCAATGATCAAATTATACCAGCATCCGCTGGATCATTAACAAAGCAAGAGAGTTCCAGAAAAAGTCTACTTCTGTTGTATTGACTATGCCAAAGTCTTTGACTGTGGGATCACAACAAATTATAGAAAATTCTTCAAGAGATGGGAATACCAGACCACCTGAGAAATTTGTATGCAGGTCAAGAAGCAACAGTGAGAATTGGACATGGAAAAACGGACTGGTTCCAAATCGGGAAAGGAGTACATCAAGGCTGTATATTGTCACCTTCCTCATTTAACTTATATGCAGAGTACATCATGAGAAATGCTGGGCTGGATGAAGGACACACTAGAATCAAGATTGCAGGGACAAATATCAATAAACTCAGATATGCAGATGATACCACCCTTATGGCAGAAAGCAAAGAGGAACTAAAGAGCCTCTTGATGAAAGTGAGAGTGGAGAGTGAAAAGGTTGGCTTAAAGCTCAACATTCACAAAACTAAAGTCATAGCATCTGGTCCCATTACTTCATGGCAAATAGAAGGGGAAACAGTGGGAACAATGGCTGACTTTATTTTGGGAGGCTCCAAAATCACTGCAGATGGTGACTGCAGCCATGAAATTAAAAGATGCTTATTCCTTGGAAGGAAAGCTATGACCAACCTAGACAGCATATTAGAAAGCAGAGCTATTTGCCAACAAAGGTCCATCTTGTCAAAGCTATGGTTTTTCTAGTAGTCATGTATGGATGTGAGAGTTGGACTATAAAGAAAGCTGAGTGCCGAAGAATTGATGCTTTTGAACTATTGGGTTGAAGAAGACTCTTGAGAGTCCCTTGGACTGCAAGGAGATCCAACCAGTCCATCCTAAAGGAGATCAGTCTTGAATATTCATTGGAAGAACTGATACTGAAGCTGAAACTCCAATACTTTGGCCACCTGATGAGAAGAACTGACTCACTGAAAAAGACCCCAATGCTGGGAAAGATTGAAGGCAGGAGGAGAAGGGGATGACAGAGGATGAGATGGCTGGATGGCATCACTGACTCAATGGACATGAGTTTGAGTAAACTCCAGGAGTTGGTGATGGACAGGGAGGCCTGGCTTGCTGCAGTCTATGGGGTCTCAAAGAGCTGGACAGGACTGAGCGACTGAACTGAACTGATTCCCAGGACCAAGACTTATGAAAGAGACAGCCCTTCAGTTTCCGTTCTTGACACTCACATCCATCACCAGGACACGTAAGGTAAAAATGAATGCAAATTTATAAGTATCATATGGTGAATGAATTTAACATCAGGTTTTTATCTTGCTTTTTGACCAGTAAAGATATAGGTGTTTATATTTTCCATTTGTATCCAATGTAATTGTTCATACTACTCTATATACAATATCTTTGTTTCAATATGAGATATATATACATTTCATACTAGGTACATATACAAAAGAAAAACTTCATTTTCAAAAATATGCTCTAAAAATAGCTACTAGCACCAAAGTAATATGCCCTCTCCTACAAAACTCAGGGCTCTTTTTTTAAATTATTGTTTAACATGGTCATTTTAATCTTCATTTTAACATTTAGCAAGCATATTTTAAAAGTAGAGAAACATCTTTTGTTCATCATCCTAAAATAATATGCATTGAGCTTGGACACTTGGACAGCTATGATGCTAATTATTTTACATGTATTTATCTTTGACCAGTTCTCTGAGATAAGAAACTGAGGCTTGGGAAAATATTTAATAATTGATACAGACATATAGCTTATATGGAGCCAGAATTTATGGAATTAACAATTTGTAAACTGAAATTTAATGTTAGATTTTTATTTTCTTTTTACAGTATTTTCCTTAAACATAGGTTGTTTTGCTGTATAATGGGTAGATCTGTACCTGTATGTGTGTTTTTGTGCTTTCCTAAACCCACAATACACTGCAGGGAAAGGGATTTAAAACTTTTTCAATGGTAATTCACTAAAGATTTAAGAATGCACCTAACAATCTACTGAAAGTAACTATTTGAAAGCTTACTTTACAAAGTTACCTTTCGAACAAATGATTTCCTATATTCACTCATTTCACCAATTATGGCACGTTTGAATTCTCCGTAATCAGCTTTGCCATTGCCACTGCTATTTAGAATTAGCCACAAAGACTCAAAATCCTAGAAATAATCAGAGATACTACTGTTACACCTTTAAGTTACATATGGCCGTGACTAGAATCATCATAGCATTTTGTTATGTCTTTTGTCTACGGCTGTACTTAGCCCTAGACAAGGCAGGAGACTTAATCAGGAAATTCCAAAAAAATCGCATATAAATCCAATCAAAGGTGCTAAGAAAGCTGAGTTAGAGGAACTCTACAAAGGACAGTTCCATAAAGTTAAGAAACATTTATGAATGGTAATAAATCAAGTGTATCATTATAAATTTATTCCTTTAATAAAAATGCGACCATTTACTAGAATTTGACCATTTAATTATTTGTAATGTATTGCATCTGTGACAATTAAGAAGCCACTTCACATACTGGAATGCCTCCAATAGGATGAGTACCGCTGATAATAAGAGAATATATACAAAGTGGCATAAAGAAAACATTCACATTTCGGGTAAACGGTACAGAGATGATCAGGGTTAGGATGGAATGCCCCTTTAGGTGGAGGTGTCAGCGAAGAGCTCTGAGTAGAGAATCTGCATGATGAGAAGATCCAGCCACAGGCGGAGAGGTCTGGTGGACCTCCACTCACCGCGCGGGAACCACACGTGTCAAGGCCCCGGGGCCATTCCTGGATGGTCACACCACCTCGCCTCTAGAAGCTTCACACATACTTCTCCCTTTCCCCAAGTAGCCACCGTCTGATCCATACTCCTCCTCCCCTCTTGTTTGCCTGATTCCTCCTCATCCTCCAAAACTCCGTTCTGATACATACCCACTCCAGAAATCCCATGAACTTCCTTCTTCTTCTCCATAACCTGGTTTGCAATTTATCTCACAGGTTCTGAACACATTCTCTCTTTAACACTTACCATGTTTTTTCTGTAATCATTTATATCTTTCTTTCTTTTGATTATAAAGACCTTAAGAGTACAAAGTATGTCTTCTCAGAGTTAAAACAATGCCTGCTTATTAGGTTCTTAATAAGCAGATGAAGGAGGGATGAATGTTGACATTTAAAAAATCAACAGGATTTTCCTGACGGCTTAATACTGAAAATGAGGCATAGGAGGAGACAAATGAGCTACAAATCTTAAGTAGAAAAGTGAATAAAGCCACTTAATAATAATAGTCACTCACTGCAGAGAATTATCTGTGGTACCTACGTTTTCGGACACTTCTAAGTGAAATAATTTTAGAGCTTGCTTAAAATCTGCTTTATCTAAAAGTCCATTTCCTTCTTTGTCCAGTTGTTGAAGGTATTTTCCCAATCCAGTCAAAATACGAACACCTTTTTTATGTAGTTGTTCTTTTAGCACGTCTGTTTAGGAAGAAGAGTGATGGAAACTAATTATCCCTATGAATAACTGAATCAAATTGCAATTGTCTCTCTGCTAAGAAAAAAAAGTTGATACATCTGATGTAAGGGATGTGAATATGCAACCAGATCATATGTATGACTGACCAAAGGCTTTGAAAAATAGAATGTTTTTAGTAAAGTGGGTTACATACAAAAATCACACACAAATATATCAGAGCTATAGCACCACTGTGTGGTGAGAGTGTTATATTTTAAATATAGGAAAATAATGGTTCACTTTATCAGCATGAAAATAACCTCAGCGTTACAAACAACATCTTCCATTTTAAAAAAATTTTCCAGGCTTCCACTTCACCTGATGAGCCTATATTTTTAATCTTTTTCCTCTTTCTTTGTTATTACCAACTGAATTACAAGTTTTTGAGTGATCCGCCTGACAGTTTATCAGTTCAAAATTTCTAAAATAGCCTGAAATCTTCAAATTGTAGCATATATTTAATAACATCAAGGCTTTAGAATGCTATCCTATCCTTTTACACTTAAAGTAACCCTTTTTTCTAGAAATTTATAAGAAGTTATATCCCTAGGCCCATTCTCTTTGTGGGACAGATTTCATTTGATGCAGTTTGTACCATCTTCACTTAAGAAAATATAGGTAATTTTATCAAAGCAGTTATTAAATATAATGCATTAGAAGTGAAAAAAATGTCACTAGATACAAGGGTGACAAATCATACTGATCATTATAGAATAAACTTTATTAACAATAGCATCAATAATATTTCAGAGATCAAATACCAATCCTAGACAACTTTTAAATCTGCTTTTAGCCTTGTCACTCCCATATCATCTTCATATGATAAATCAGGACGCATCAAAATTTATAAATTATATGTTGACTTCTGTGATTACTGGTTTAATGTCTTCCTGCCTTCTTGATTATGAGAGTCAACAAAGGACTTGTCTATTTGAGCATCATAAACTGTACTAATTACAAGAGTAGACTTTAGAAACAAACCTTTAAAATATTTTAGTGTACAAATCTACATATATTTCACATATTACCTACAACAACTCTGAAAGTTAATAAAAGGTTATTATCCTCATTTTAGACATAAAGAAAGAGGTCCAAGAGATATACACAAAGTCACATGTCTACTAAATGGAGAGTCCAAACATGGCTTCCAGTCTAATATTCTTTTTCTACACTAGGCCACTACAAATCTCTTTATGATATCATAATATATAAAATGAGTACTATATTATAAAAATCACATATGTCTTTCATAGATAAAAACCATACTATCTAGTGCTTTCTAAAATTTTTAAGTTCATAAATGATATAATACTAGTTATTCAGTTGGACTCATTGAAGTGGGAGAAATCCTAAAAATATTTTTAAATAGTTGTGTATAAAATAAAAATACAGGAAGCAAATAGGCAATATAAATGAAGTGTCATAAAACTAAGTAATATCTGGAAAATACTGCTTTACTCCTTACAAAGAAAATGGTTGAAAATTAAAATTATTTGAGAGTATATTATTAATACACACCTTGAATGGCCTTGAAAACCATCCTATCGTTAGCTTCTTCATTGGTTACATCCTGTTCCACAGAATGAGTTCTGCAATCGACATGTTCACCGTAATACAAATATACTCTTTTGCAGTCTTAGTATAGAACTCTAAGATTTCCCTGCTTTAGACTCAAAATATTCTCAAAGAAAGACAGCAGAGTACCTAGAGATTACTCAAGTCTCCCACTTTTGCTTGCTGCTTTAATCCTGAATATGCTAAATCAAGACTAAAATCCTTACATCTCCCAAGAACTACCTTTAAGCGTTATATTCAGTTTTATAATTATTTCAATCTTCTTTTTAAAAAAACTTAATTAAAACTATTATTTAAAATCATTTTTACTTTTAAATGTAAATACGCTATTTTAAAAAGAAAATAAATGCAATCATATTGAACAATACAGTAACAGACAAGCACAGACTTCCTTATAGCCGAGTCACGGCTAACGGCCTCTAAGGCACTGACAGTACACCAGTTACTGTAACCTTGACCAAAACACACTCCGCAGGAATACCATTAATATTTTCTGCGTTAAAAAAAAACCAAAAACACTCAAATTCATTTAAAAGCTTCTGATTCACAGCATTATCTTTTCACTATGTATGTTATCAATCCATGACTACCACAAACATGTGGAACCCAGGATTTTTTTAGGGCTTAGAAAAAGCACCGCTCCAAAAATGTGGGACAAGTTATTATATTATACTGTATCTCATCTTCTAAAGTGCATTACTTTGGTGGCATTTACTAAAATTAAAATGTTATAGTATAGGCAAATTAATAAAGTACTTTAACTAACTTAAAATGGAACATCTCAATCTCTATTTGATTGTAACTGTTCCCACACATGGAGTGTATTTGCATACAAGATATAGCACACAAAATAGACATGTATAGCTGTGCTTTATTTTTTTAATGTAAATCTTAACTAAAATCAAAACATTTTGATATAGAATCTCATTTTAATATAATAAAAAATACTAACACCTCTGAAATGACAAATGCATGCGTGACTTACCTGAGAGAACCCAAAGCTCCCCAGTCAGTATTTGTGATTCGAAGTGTGAGCACCATGTTTTCCTTCATACTTTCTGGAAGTCTGGGATGATCAGAGCTCAAAAATGTCAAGTTTGCACCCTAAGGAAATTAACAGATGAATTATTTTAACTATGAAGTATATAAGAAGTAAAATACAACTAATACTAATTTTAAATATTCAATTTTGATTGCATCTAATGTAGTTTACTTTTAAACTAATAAATAAGTATATTGAGAGAATATTTAGAAACCACACAGGCTTCAGCTAATAATATAGGAAAATAGAACTAATTTCACAATCTCCCAATTAGAAAAATCTTAGATGTAACAATTGACGTGAAAAAAAAAAAAGAAGAAGAATTCCAGTTTGTCTGTTTTTAAGAATCAGAGGAATAAAGAACAAATTATCTCAGTGGAAATTATGACATTCCAAAATATAGAAATAGAGTTACTGATCTACAGAAACATGTGCTGCAAACTGATGAACTATGACAGATTCATTCTCCTCTTTCACTTGCTATTTTCAATATAATTGTATGCACTTATTTACGGCTGTGCAGGGCCTTCGTTGCTTTGGGTAGGCCTTCTCCAGCTGCAGAGAGTGGGGGCTACTCTGCTGAGTAGCAGTGGCCCCTCTCCTTGCGGAGCGCAGACTAGTCACGGGCGCTCAGTAGCTGCGGCCTGTGGCCTCCACAGTGCAGGCTCGGGAGCTGTGCTGCAAGGGCTTAGTTGCCCCAGGGCCTGTGGAATCTTCCCAGACCAGGGATCCAGCCCATGTCCCCTCCACTGCCAGGTGGGTTCTTAGCCACTGCTCCCCCAGGGAAGCCCTCTTTCACCTGGTATTTTGATAACAAATGTTACATAAATGTAAAACTAAGCTTAACCTGTTTAGAGCATCAAGGCTTTGGGGAAAAAATTCCCCTCGAAAATCCTTCATCCAAACTTAGAAAATTGTTGTTATTTTAATTTCTGAGTTTCTCAAATATAAATCAACACAAATTTAAAATAATATGCTTAATTATCTCTTTTGAAAATAAGGGAAGCGATTTCTCTCCTTTTTCCTAGAGCATTTACTTTAGAAAACTGTAAGTACTTTCTCCACTCTTTGAAATGTACATAAGTTCTCTTGAAATTATTATTTAAACAATAGCGACTATTTGATATGTGTAATGTGTTTCAATTCAGTCTGGTCCTTTGTACTAGTCTTCAATCCATTCCCCAGACTGCAACCAGCGAAATCTGTCTAAATCACAAACCCACTGATGCTACCTCCTTTCATTCCGTCCACCTTCTTAGCTTTCAGTGACTACCCAGGACATTTTAGATAAGTCTTTAACAAAAGGCCACTCTTAGTAAATTCTAATTTGTCTCTTTCCAATCCCCACCTTTCCAGTTCAGCAGGACTGAATTCCTTTCAGTTCTCAAAAAAAGCCACGCCTTTCGAGCTTTTTGTTCTTTGCCAGACTGTGTCTCCTCATCAGAAAGCCTCGCCTCCCTCTTCCATCTACACACCCTGGCCTGCCTACGTCCAGGTTGGATGGCACTCCCTGAAGAAGCCTCCTTCGACTCTGCAAACCTGGGTCACGGCCCCTCCTATCTGGCCCTCTGCTCTCTTTCCCGTCAGAATGTAATTCCCACAAAAGCAAGGATTCTTTTCAAGTTATTGACACTTCTATTTCCAGTGCTTAGCCTGTGAGTATATATTTTATATGAATGATCAGTGTGGGTAGTGGGACAACATGAATGTGATCATTTCAAATTTCAGAGCACTGATCAACTTCTGACATTACCTACGATCAGTTCACACTAGGGAATCCCCGTGACATGCCATAGAGCGGGACTTGTGCCAGGCAGGGGAATCACAAGGAGGATAAGGTAACCAGGAGCTCTAGGACAGCTCCAGAAGCCAAGCACCCCTCTGAGGGGGAAAACGTATGTCCCCAGAAGGTGATCCAGAATTAGGTGGAGAATTACCCTTGGTACTACTGAAGTAGCCACTTACCCAGCGGTACAGCCTTTAAAAGTACCGAAACTCCAGCTCTCTGGGGCTTCCATTGCAGGAAGGTTGGGGGAGGGGCGGTGGAGCTGAATAGGGTTACAAGGAATAAATGCTGTGCTTAGATTCAGACTGCTGGGATCTGAACCTGAGAGGCACTCCCTCTCCTAGAGAAACATCAACCAGTGGCCAACATAAATGCCCTTGCTCAGGCAAGAGGGAAAAGAATAAACTGGAAACCAGACACCTCGCTCCCCTAGCCCCACGGGATCCCTCAAAATCCAACACCAGGTAGTAAAACATAAGCACGCACACACTCAACTTACAATGTAAAGATCACCAAGTTGGTATGGCTTTCCTTTTCTTCGTCCATGCTGATGACAATAAGTGTTTTTTTGAATAAAAGGAAGCACATTTGTTCTAGAAGTTAAATGACAAAAATGTGAAATTATTCAGCTTCCCTGGGAAATGGTCATCTTGAGAACTGTAACGATGTTTAACAGCATACCTATTTTTCCCAAATTGCCGATACTCATAAACTGTAAGGGACTGGTCATGAGTGAAAAAGAATCCGACCAGCTCTCTGCAAGCATCACGTCCGTTTCTAGAAAAAGAAAATGGTATCAAAGGTTTTCAAGTAGGATACTTTTCATATTTAATGATAGATGGATTCTATGTGTCAAAGAGAGATACAGGATTTGCTCAAGTGTGTGGTTAAGGGAAACCAAAAGGAAACAATGACAGAGCTTGCTGAAGTGTCAACTTAATTCTGATTTGGATGGAGAAAAAAAGCTTTATCTTATACTAAAATGAATATGGATATATTACAATGTAGATTACTAATTTGGCTTAGACTTTAAGATAGTGAAAGACTTTAAAAAAATGTTGAGCTTGCAAGAAGCCACATGATAGATATACATTTATTACCTTTTGTCATGGAAATTTTTAAATCACTGAACAAATATGCTAATTTTTAAAAAGCCACCTTACCTTTAATATTCATGAACAACATCAGGTAGCATTATGTGTTACTGGCAGTTTGTAAGACTAGATAACAGATTTAAGAACCACCTTCCTTGTCACTTTACTACATCTAAAATGTCACTTTACTACATCTACTGTAACTTTAAGCCATTAAAGTGAAATTAAACAAATTACATAAAGGTTAATTTTTAAGTAGTTTAGAATCTTCTAGTAGTAACATCTATCTCCAAAAATTCACTTTTATTTCTTTTTGAAAGACATTTTAAAATCATTTTTTAAATAATTTCTAATCAAAATGTTTTTCTTTTACACTCATACTCCCTATAATTTTTATAAAGGATTAAATATATATTACCTAAAAATGTTTGTGGTAAATTCACTTAAATGTAACAAATTTAACTAATTTCATTACTGCTATCTCTATTTGAAAAGAAAATATATTTTAACAATCATAGGATTAAAAAATTTAATAAAGTCACAATTACCTTGATATGATCCTACCATCAAACTGCACTTTGTGAGAAAGGATATTTTCAGTTAATGTAGACTGGGTTCTTATCCTGGTAAGGAATACAATTGTTAATAACTATTTTTAAAATACCTATATTAGGTAAGAAAACTACCCCAAAGTTACGTCAATACTTTCAAATGCACATACCAGATAAAGATGAGGTTTAAACCTCTTTTTATTCCAGACTGCTATTGCTATTGCAGACACAGAAGACAGAGCCCTGAGCTGTGGTATATAATGGGTTTCCCTGGTGGCTCAGTGGTAAAGAATCCACCTGCCAATGCAGGAGACATAGGTTTGACTCCTGGATCAGGAAGATACCCTGGAGCAGGAAATGGCAACCCACTCCAGTATTCTTCAGTGGAAAATTCCATGAACAGAGGAGCCTGGTGGGCTGCAGTCCATGGGGTCCCAAAAGAGTCGGACATAGCAACTAAACAAAAACAAGAAATATAATACACGAATAACTATGGGCTAGAACTTATATCAAAGTGCTACGAAAGTCAGTATGAAACAGAGATAGCAGGTTTGTGCCTGGCACCGTTGCAAGGCTAACCGATAGCCATTTCTAACCCTCTTTTTTGCCTCTCTCCCATCACAGAACTTGCATTCTTAGCCTCTTACAACTAGAAGTGACTAAGGGACCCAGTTCTTCCAGTAAACCTCCAGGAAAGACTTTCTTTTGTCCTGATAAGAGAACGGCATGGAAAGGGCCCCTGCCTGTGAATGTGGCAGGGATTTGAAGCTAGTAGCCATGATAGCCACCAGGCAACCAAAAACGTCTCAGGGGAGCCAGCCCAGAGCTCTGCCTCACTGAGCCACTGGACTAAAACCAACCACTGGCCACCTCCAAACAGCCGGTTGCATAAGGAAAATAAATACGGATTCGTTTAAGCCACTGTCAGTCAGGTTTTCAGCTATGGGTAGCCGAAAACATTCTTCACCAAAGTATAGTAGGCGCAAAGTGCTGGATGAGGTTCCAGTCTTGGCCGTAGTTCTAGCTGCGAGACCTCAAATCAGTTATTTAATCTTTATGGCTTTGGGATGCTACTGAATGATCTCACAAAGACTTCTAGTCCTAAAATTCCGTTTAATAATATGAAGCAAAACCCAATGACACACACTCTGACACCCTACTACCAATATTCTCCTCTGAAGATTCAGTGATGTCTCTTTACGTCCCTTCCTAAGTAATTTCATGATATTCCCATAAAACTGCAGCTATCATGAAATCGCAATAATGTAAACAATAAGTGTGTAGCTCACTGAAATCTTGAAACACTATACCTCTAAAAATCTAGGTCTTAATGAAAGGTAAGCGACATACAGCAAATAAGAACCTGTAAATCAAATGAGAGTTCTGAATACAGAGTATAGCCATGAAAGTTTGGTCATCTCAATTCAGTTTAATCCATTAGTAATAATGTGTTCACTGAATGCCCACGATGTGCCTGAAACAATTCTAAATGCTAAGAAAAGAAAAGCAATAATAATAATAGCTACTATTTATTAACAACTTCCAAGACACTAGTCTGTGTTAAAATCTTTTTAATGTGTATTGGTTCATTTAGTGCTTGCAGTATCTCAGTGAAGTAAATGCTATTATCCCCATTCTAAAAATAAGGTTTATACAGTTAAACAGTTAGCACAGGGCATAGTCAAAATAAAAAAAAAATGCTCATAACCATTATATTATATTGCTTCTCAAAGGTAAACAGAACTCAGTTTAACAGTGACAGATTGAAATAACAGCTTCAAGGATTCTAGAGTCTTCTTAAAAAGACAAAAAAAAAGGCATTTATATTATAAAATGGGAAGGTCCATGTTGCAGTTTTTGATAGCCAATACATAGCACCAATACTTCTGCAAGTTCTTAACCAATGGAGAAACAAGAATCAGGCGGATGAAGACACATGTAAATTTTCTTATTGCTAAAGCAGTTGGAAACCATGGTTTAGAAAGTTAGCAACAACAAGCTAAGTCCTTACCACTAGAATTAAAGACGAACCCGCTCACTCCCCTTGGGGAGGCACCCTGTAAGGTCAGTGCACAGGACAGAATGCGCACTGCTGCAGACAGCCGGGTCAAGGAGCAAGAGGGGAGGGAGGGCCGTACTCCACAAGCCAATGCCTGCTTCCCACTCTACGGAGCAGAATTCTCTCCTCCTCTTCCTCTGGGAATAATGACTAGGGCAGTGAAGTCCATCAGTTCAATAATTCTAATCAAACCTCCACAGGACTTTTATAGAACTAGACTAGCTAAATCTAAAACTTATATTGATGAGGAAGGAGCCAAAACGTGCCAGGACAATACTGAAGCTAAACAAGATTTAAGTATTTAATATACTAAACAATACATAATTAAGACAGGATTATTCTGGTACAGGGATGCATAACAGGTAGATGAGACTGGGAAGAAAAAAAAACAACCTAGAAACAAACCATACATTTGTAACAACTTCATATATGACAATAGTGGCATTAAAAGTCAGAGAGATAATGAGTTGGTGGTAGGGAGAGATTCTGTGAAGAAGATACAAAGGATGCTGACAATAAATGGAGAGATTGGTAAACTGGTCTACACTACACTTAGCAACTCTTGTTCATCAAAAGACACGATCAAGAGAATGAAAAGGTGAAAAAGGACTTATAACTAGACTACATAAGTAAGTTCCATAAATCAATATGGAAAAGACAACCCAATAGACTTGAAGGGACTATATAGGATGTCCTATAAGAGGATACCCAGATGACAACCATACACATGCAGTAGTGCTCAACATCATTGGTCTTCAGTGAAATTGAAGTGAAAATCACCAAGAAATACCCATAAAATCACCAATATATATCTATGTTCAAATTACTGCACAATTGCACTCATCTCACAAGCTGGCAAAGAAATGCTCAAAATCCTCCAAGCCAGGCTTCAGTGGTACATGAACCATGAACTTCCAGATGTTCAAGCTGGATTTGGAAAAGGCAGAGGAACCAGAGATCAAATTGCCAACATCTGCTGGATCATCAAAAAAGCAAGAGAATACCAGAAAAACATCTACTTCTGCTTTATTGAATACACCAAAGCCTTTGACTGTGTAGGTCACAACAAACTATGGAAAATTCTTCCAGAGATAGGAATACCAGACCACCCGACCTGCCTCTTGAGAAATCTGTATGCAGGTCAAGAAGCAGTTAGAACCAGAAATGGAACAACAGACTGGTTCCAAATCAAGAAAGGAATATGTCAAGGCTGTGTATTGTTACCCTGCTTATTTAACTTATATGCAGAGTACATCATGAGAAACGCTGGGCTGGAGGAAGCGCAAGCTGGAATCAAGATTGCCTGGAGAAATATCAATAACTTCAAACATGCAGATGACACCACCCTTATGGCAGAAAGTGAAGAACTAGATTCTCTTGATGCAAGTGAAAGAGGAGAGTGAAAAAGTTGGCTTAAAACTCAGCATTCAGAAAATGAAGATCATGGCATCTGGTCCCATTACTTCATGGGAAATAGATGGGGAAACAATGGAAACAATGACAGACTTTATTTTGGGGGACTCCAAAATCACTGCAGACGGTGACCGCAGGCATGAAATTAAAAGACACTTGCTCCTTGGAAGAAAAGCTATGACCAAGCTAGACAGCTTATTAAAAAGCAGAGACACTGCTTTGCCAACAAAGGTCTGTCTAGTCAAGGCTATGGTTTTTCCAGTGGTCATGTATGGATGTGAGAGTTGAACTATAAAGAAAGCTGAGCACTGAAGAATTGATGCTTTTGAACTGTGGTATTGGAGAAGACTCTTGAAACACCCTTGGACTGCAAGGAGATCCAAACAGTCCATCGTAAAGGAGATCAGTCCTGGGTGTTCATTGGAAGGACTGATGCTGAAGTTGAAACTCCGATGCTTTGGCCCCCTGATGTGAAGAACTGACTGCTTAGAAAAGATCCTGATGCTGGGAAAGATTGAAGACAAGAGGAGAAGGGGACGACAGAGGATGAGAATGTTTGATGGCATCACCGATCTGATGAGCATGAGTTTGAGCAAGCTCGGGGAGTTGGTGATGGACAGGGAAGCCTGGTGTACTGAAGTTCGTGGGGTCTGAGAGTCAGACATGACTGAGTGACTGAACTGACTTATACCCATAGGAGGAACTAAAATGAAAAATACAGATAATTACCAGTACTTGTACAGATACGATGCCACTAGCACCTTCTTACTGCTACTGGTGGGAGTTTTAATTGCAGCAGCCACTTTGCAAGACTATTTGGCAGTATTCTTTAAAGCTGAACATATGCATAGTAAATGGGCCAGCAATTCCACTTCTAAGTGAGTACTGAGCCGAAATGAGTACATATGTTCACCAAAAGGCATGCACTAAAGTTCGTGGCAGCACTATTCCTAAACTGCCAAATGTCCACCAACAGCTGTGAATAAACAAAGTGTGGTATATCTATACAATAAAATCCTGTACAGTAATGAGGATAAAGGACAACTACAAACAACACAGATTAAACTCACAAACATAATGTTAAGCAAAAGAATTCAGACTCAGAGTCCAAATTTGTGATTTCATGTAAATTTATAACTGGACAGTAACGATCTACAATGTTAGGATAGAGAGGTTAACCTCGTGTGGCGGAAGAAGTGTGAAGTAACTGAGGGGCAGCACATGGATGGCTTCTGGGGTGCTGATCTATTTTTTGGTCTAGGAATAATGCATAACTTTTGTTTAGTTTGTGAAAATTCCTATGCTGTACATTTAAAATGTGTATACTTTGTGAATGAATGGTTTATTTCTATAAAAGTTTACTTTAAGAAAGAGAAGTTTAGACATAGGGTAGCTGAGTGATGGCCTCTGAAAGACACTCATATCCTAATCTTCAGGACATATACTTACATGATAACACATGATAACAGGGACATGATAACAGGGACTTTGCAAATGTGATTAAGTTAAAGATCTGGAGAAGAGAAGATTAACCAGGATTATACGGGTAGGTTCAGTGCAATCACATGTGTTTTATAAAAGGAAAACAGAAGGATAACTGACACCTACAGAAGAGGAAGAGCAGAGTAACAACACTCCTCTGCTTTGAAGATGGAAGAAGGGACCACAAGCCAAGGAATAAGGGCAGCCCCTAGAAACTGAAAAACGCAAAAAAAATGATTCTTTCCTGAACCCTCCAAAAGGAATGCAGTCATGTCAGCACCTTGATTTTAGGTTTCTGAACTCCAGCAGTAGAAGAGAATAAATTTGTGCCATTTTAAAAATACTGTTTGTGGCAATCTGTTACAGCAGCAACAGAAAATTAATATATGATACCTTCAAATATTTAAAGATATGGAAATGTCTAGAAAATAAGATAAGGCTTCCAGAAAACAAGATCAAAGTCATAAGAAAGTACAGACAATTAAAATAGTCTGAAAATATTAAAAAGCTGCTCTAAGAACTGGTGGGTCTTCTATTCTATTAAATCAGGCTAAATGTCAATTATCAGTGAAGCTGATGAGAACTTTCAGTGGACTGAACTCCAAAAATTCCATTTTGCTTTATACATAAAAAATAAAAACACAAAGGGAAAAACTTTCATTAGATGCAAAAGCACATTTAAAAAATATATCACATACTACATGCTTATTTTATATAAAAACCTTACTTCGTTTCATGTAGTGTTCTCTTCCTACATCGAAGAGGTGCCACCTTTGAATCTGGAAGGATATGAGCAATTTCTTGCTTCTCAGAGGTTAAATTTTGTTCTGGATCACTGATTACAGCCCTATACAGGAAAATACAACAGTCTGACAATTAAATATTATAATGAAATGCTCTAGTATTCACATATTTATAAGCAGTTGGAAAAACCCATATACAAATGCCAATTTATACTACTGGCAGAATGAATGATCTACCAGATATTAAATGAATAAATTTAATAATTATAAACATCATAAAAGTGAATGACACCACCCTTATGGCAGAAAGTGAAGAGGAACTAAAGAGCCTCTTGATGAAAGTGAAAGAGTAGAGTGAAAAAAATCAACAGAAATGTATATGGACCTAACAGAAGCAGAAGACATTAAGAAGAGATAGCAGAAATACACAGAAGAACTGTACAAAAAAGATCCTCATGACCCAGATAATCATGATGGTGTGATCACTCACCTAGAGCCAGACATCCTGGAATGTGAAGTCAAGCGGGCCTTAGGAAGCATCACTACGAACAAAGGTAATGGAGGTGATGGAATTCCAGCTAAGCTATTTCAAATCCTAAAAGATGATGCTATGAAAGTAGTGTACTCAATATGCCAGCAAATATGGAAAATTCAGCAGTGGCCACAGGACTGGAAAAGGTCAGTTTTCATTCCTAACCAAGGAAAGGCAATGCCAAAGAATACTCGAACTACCACACAATTGCACTCGTCTCACACGCTAGTAAAGTAATGCTCAAAATTCTCCAAGCCAGGCTTCTACAGTATGTGAACTGTGAACTACTACATGTTCAAGCTGGATTTAGGAAAGGTAGAGAAACCAGAGATCAAATTGCCAACATTTAATAGATCATGGAAAAAGAAAGAGAATTCCAGGAAAATAACTACTTCTGCATTGTTGACTGCACCAAAGCCTTGACTGTGTGGATTGCAATAAACTGTGGAAAATTCAAGAGATGGGAATATCAGACCACCTGACTTTGCCTCCTGAGAAATCTGTATGCAGGTCAAGAAGCAACAGTTAGAACTGGACATGGAACAGACTAGTTCCAAATAGTTAAAGGAGTATGTCAAGGCTGTATATTGTCACCCTGTTTGTTTAACATATATACAGAGTACATCATGAGAACTGCTGGGCTGGATGAAGCACAAGATGGAATCAAAATTTCTGGGAGAGATATCAATAACCTCAGATATTGGTGGCAGATGACACCACTCCTATGGCAGACAATGAAGAAGAACTGAAGAGAGTCTTGATGAAAGTGAAAGAGGGGAGTGAAAAAGTTGGCTTAAAACTCAACATTCAGAAAACTAACATCATGGCATCCAGTCATATCACTTCATGACAAATAAATGGGGAAACAATGGAAACAGTGAGAGACTTTATTTGGGGGGGCTCCAAAATCACTGCAGACGGTGACTGCAGCCATGAAATTAAAAGATGCTTGCTCCTTGGAAAAAAAACTATGACCAGCCTAGACAGCATATTAAAAAGCAGAGACATTATTTTGCTGACAAATGTCTGTCTAGCCAAAGCTATGTTTTTTCCAGTGGTCATGTATGGATGTGAGAGTTGGCCTATAAAGAAAGCAGAGTGCTGAAGAATTGATGCTTTTGAACTGTGGTGTTGGAGAAGACTCTTGAGAGACCCTTGGACTCAAGGGGATCAAACCAGTTGATCCTAAAGGAAATCAGTCCTGAATATTCACTGGAAGGGCTGATGCTGAAGCTGAAACTCCAATACTTTGGCCCCCTGATGGAAAGAAATGACTGCTTAGAAAAGACCCTGATGCTGGGAAAGACTGAAGGCAGGAGGAGAAGGGGAAGACAGAGGATGAGAATGTTGGGTGGTATCACTGACTCGGTGGACATGAGTTTGAGTAAGCTCTGGGAATTGGTGATAGACAGGGAAGCCTGGCCTGCGGCAGTCCATGGGGTTGCAAAGACTCAGACATGACTGAGTGACTGAAGTGACAGAGTGAACTTGAAGAATACTGTTGCCATGGAAGAAAACTAAATAGAATTTCATAATGAGGGAAGGAAAGAGAACAACTTTCAGAAACCAAAGTAACATTTTCCAACGTTACTTTGGGATTTGGATTAGGGCAGCATCAGCATATAGATGATTACTGAAGACCTGATACTGGATGAAATCACCTAGAAAGTAAAAGTCGTATTCCTGTGTATAAAGATAGGAGAGATGAAGAGGAACCAGGAAAGGAGGCTGAGGATTGGAAGGGGGGAGGATCAACCATCCACGTGTGGTATGCCAAGGAGCCAAGGGAAGAAAAGAAAAGTGCTTCAAAGAGAAGGACATTTTCAACCCAGTGGATGGCGCTGAGGGGTCGAGTAACTGAGAATTATGGAACTGCCGCTAATCCAGCAATGCGGATGTCACTAGCTATCTTCTGAAGAGACATCGTGGTGGGATTTGGGGAGTAAAAATGTAAAGTCAGTTCAGGTAATAAAAGAAGAAATACTGAAGATTGTAAGGAAAACTGTGTCAAAAAATTAACTGACAAACATGCTTATAGACTATCCTTCTTTCTCTCTGCCACTCAACTAAGTAGTTATCTTTTTCAAAGCTAAACTTGAGTCTTACTTCTGCTGTGATGACTTCCTAGACTATTCCAGCCTCTTCTGAATCCTTCATTACTTACATTCATGCAATTTAACACAGCAGGTATTGAAACTTTATATAGTTTTCTAAGGGATGAGAAACTTTACATTAGGCTCTAAAATTCTTGACAATCCCACAGTTCCCAAACCATGCACTGAGTCGCAATGGGTGTCACAGGGAAGTGAAAGGAACACCGCTGGATATTTTTTGTTTTTGAGGGAAATAGCGATACTACCTAATTGTGGCATACCAGAAACTACTAGCTCCAAGTAGTAGGAAAACAACAGCTTCAGCAAATTACGACATTACACTCCATCAGCGAATGATATCACATCTTGGCAAAGCTGGCTTTTCTACAGTGCTGTGATAAAAAGCAGGTGCCATGTGGACTAGAAAGTGAGAGTGGCAGCATTCTGTACAGTTCTAAGATTTGAGTGATTATTTGTCATCCAAGAAGTGCATATGTCCCGTTAGTGAGTACCTGCATATTTATGAAGGAAATAAAAACAGTTTTTTTCAATTTGTATTATTTTTGTAGATGACCGTTAAGTTATTAGGAAGAAAATATTTACTGAACTATTAGACAAAAAATACTTAGGATATATAACTGTTAAGTATTTCAGCTGGGCAAGGAGTCTGGTGGGAAACAAAATCACTGAAACACTACAAGTGCAGTAAACAGAGAAAGTATGGAAACCTCTGAGTTGACCATTCAAATGCAGATGTCATGTATGAAAGAGGAAATGTAATGAATGCTTTCTGAATGGATCTCCATTAACTCTTACCTGGATAAGTGGTCTATCATCACTTGCTCTGCAACAATCTGCTTCTTCTTCTCTGCAGCCACAATTTCCTGAGAAGAGAAAATAAAGAAAACGCCATTGTACATAAAGCAGAATGATACTATAGTTAACACAAGAGTCCTAAAACATAAATTACACATTTCCAGTTTCTTTCTTAAATAGAGATTACCAGATCATCATTCCCAATGGCTCCCCTTGTGGCTCAGGAGGGAAAGAATCTGCCTGCAACACAGGAGACACAGGAGATGTGGATTTGATCCCTGGGTCAGGAAGATCCCCTGGAGAAGGAAATGGCAACCTGTTCCAGTATTCTTGCCTGAAAAGTCCCATGGCAGAGGAGCCTGGCAGGCTATAGTCTATGGGGTTGCAAAGAGTTGGACATGACTGAGAGACTAAGCACATTCCTATCATCATTAATAAATGTACATTCCAATTATTTAATCTAAAAATATATTTATTTGCTAAAATGAAATACAGTTAAATCTTGGTAGAAATCATCAGGGATTTCCAGATCAGTCAGATAATGGATGTAAAACCCAGAAGCAAGCGAGAGAGGTGACATTGATGTGTATACAGTCCATGGAGAACATGCACTTTTGGTGTTGACATTTATGGTGGCTTATGCTTTGGAGGAAAGGTTAGAACCACCCTCAGGCACATCGATTTAGAGAGCTGTGTAAACAGAAAGCAGATTAGAAGCAGAAATCACACAAATGCAACTGAAAAATGACAAAGTGGAAGAGATGGAAATAAAAACCAGAGGTTCACTGCTTCTGTTGTTCATTTAGTTAAAAACTAAGTTGAAAAGTCTCCACCTGCATTTGGAAAATAAGTTGGTACTAATTTCAGATGCATTCAAAATTTACTCATGGAAAGCATCTCCTTCAAAAAATTGATAAAGGGTGCTACCACTATAGAGTAAAACATGCTTGATGGTGAATTTAGATATGATGCCACTAAGAAAGTAATGGTATGAGAAAAGAAATCTACAAACACCTAGATGGCTCTGGATTATACTAAGAACAGTAGCCAAAAGGCCTTAGGTATTTAGTAACATTCACACAAGTATAACTTTAGTGAAAAATGAAAGTTGCTCAGTCATGTCTGACTCTTTGCATCACCATGAACTATATAGACTGCCAGCCTCCTCCATCCATGCAGTTCTCCAGGCAAGAATACTGGAGTGGGTTGCCATTCCCTTTTAGGGGATCTTCCCAACCCAGGGATCAAACCAGGGACTCCTACATTGCAGGCAGATTCCGTACTGTCTGAGTCACCAGGAAAGCCCCATAAGAGTATACTTTAGAAATATACCAAAATAAGCCTTATCTCGGACACAAGTTTTCCCTACAAGGAATGTTTTTTAATTTCTTTATAATCGTGGTAATACTCATTTTTCTATTAAGTATAAACATGTATATAGTAATAGGCATATAAAATAATGTACATGTGATTTTTAATAAACAAACAAATTACCAACTTGGGATATCTGCAGAAAATCAGTCCCCCTGGCCCAGAGATTGACTACATCTTGCTGTCAGTTCAGAATGTATTGATTCAGGATGATTGCTATCCAAATAAAATCTGTTTTGAATATCTACTCAAGGATAATGTATCTAGCTAAATCCATGTTGCTTCGTTATCATTTAGGCCATCTAAAGCAGAATGTTCTCAATTTTGAGCCAACACACACTGA
>SRVM01019530.1:0-15830 GCA_007570785.1 Antilocapra americana
AATGCAGGAGGCCTGGGTTCAATTCCTGGGTTGGGAAGATCCCCTGGGGAAGGAAATGGTAACCCACTCCAGTATTCTTACCAGGAAAATCCCATGGACAGAAGATCCTGGAAGGCTACAGTCCATGGGGTCGCAAGAGTCATACATGACTTAGTGACTAAACCACCATTTTGCAATAACAACAAACTTCATTACAAAGAGGAGTAAAAATTACTTATATTAGATGGGTTCACTCCTCAATATTGCATTCTAAACAGGATGTTTTTGGCCTCTCTTTGGACATTTCCAGTGATAAAGAGATTAACACATACCTTTGGCCACCTGATGTAAAGAGCTGACTCATTTGAAAAGACCCTGACACTGGGAAAGATTGAGGGCAGGAGAAGGGGACAAGAGAAGATGAGATGGTTGGATGACATCACCGACACAATGGGCATGAGTTTGGGTGGGCTTCAGGAGTTGATGATGGACAGGGAGGCCTGGCGTGCTGTGGTTCATGGAGTCGCAAAGAGTCAGACACAACTGAGTGACTGGACTGAACTGAACTGATAGGAAATAATCTACTCCATTTGGGACAGTTCTAGTAGACTGGGAAGCAAAGGGGCTGAAAGGACATGAATGACAGTCAGGACACTCAGAATTATGACTGAAGAAAAAATATATATATTTTCAACAGATTCAAGTTTGTACCAGGAATCATGAATCTGAAATTATTCCTTTGCATACCTTCATCCAATTATCTTGAGATCTTCCTTATGTGCTCTCCAAGCCCAGTTCTATTCAAAAAAGGATATAAAAGGGGGCAAACAAGAAAGAATGCTTTCCTCTTTGGAGCCTGTAGACTTAAGCATGGGAAATAAAGACTGTCTCCTTTACACATACAAACAAGTTAAATAAACGCAAAAGTGGACCGAGTTTGACAAATAATATTTTTTCAATATTTAATAGCTTAGAGAGATAGCCAGAATTAGTCCTTAACTCACTTCCTTTATTTTGGAATTTCCTTAACAGGATTTTAGACTTGAGTTAGCTTTATATCTGTCTAGTATGCAGACAAATAACCTCTTTTCAGTTCAGGTCAGTTCAGTCGCTCAGTCGTGTCCGACTCTGTGACCCCATGAACCGCAGCATGCCAGGCCTCCCTGTCCATCACCAACTCCCGGAGTCCACCCAAACACATGGCCATCGAGTCGGTGATGCCATCCAGCCATCTCATCCTCTGTCTTCCCCTTCTCCTCCTGCCCCCAATCCTTCCCAGCATCAGGGTCTTTTCCAATGAGTCAACTCTTTGCATGAGGTAGCCTCTTTAGCACCACTGAAAACAGAATTTGTAGAAGCACTGCACAGATAACACTCTGGCAATGAACTCAAGGACTTTATCCTGCATTCCTACAGAGCTATGTCCCTCCAGATTGTGTTCTTTCATCGTAACATGGATTTCCTCGAACAAATGGTCCCTGAAGTGACTTCGACATAGTCTTCTTAGGGAGAGGTAAATCACCACGGCAATATGTCCTAAGGGACTATATCCTAAAGATGCGATTATAAGGGCTATCTACTGCTGCTCCTGCTTACTTAAGAAGTAAGCCATCTTAAGCAATCTGCCAAACCTCTTTCCTGTCATGCCACACATTACTCAGAGACCAGCATGAAACATAAATTTTATTGAAGTGGCTGGGGCTGCCCACACCTGCTTGACAGAGAAAGGTAACTAACTTACTGATAAACATCCTAAGATGGGTATTTGAGTGAATGCAGAGGACTAGCAATCAAGAAAAGAAAAACAATGAAATTCTATGAAAATGTTTTCTTTACTCAGGCTAGATAGATACCCTCAGATCCTTCCTCAATTCCCTTTGGTTTTCTGATTCCTCATAATCCTGAGAAAAGTCTTGGTTTCTTCAGATGTTCAATAGGCTTAAAAATCTCAAAAAGCTTAGTTGTCCAAGCAGCTCATGCCTAGTACCCTGTTCTTTTACTCATCCCCAAGTATTTATTATTAAGGATTTAGTGCCTGGGAAATATACATTTGAAGTGTTCACAAATGTGAGAATGTTCTTAAGCAACATAATGGTCAAGTGTTGGAGATCTTGAATATGATAGAAAAAATAGGAAACTGTGTATGGAAAGGGGGATCCAGAGAGCAGAAGTTGATAGTAGGAGAGTCAGACATCAATTTTGTATATATTTAGAAGGTAGCACTCCTTGCCCTAAGACCAGGTCCAAAGTCATACCTACTACTTTCAGTCCATATCTATATATCCCAAATTTAAATGAGATCTTAAAGAACTGCTGGTTGAATTTTACTATCATGCCCAGATGAGCTCAAACACAACACAACATGGCAGGGCAAAGCAAAGCACACTTTGTTTCAACCCGAATGAGTGAGTTTATCTGGCTGTATACTGTACTTACGAACATCTACCAATTTCCATGGAAAATGTACAGGATAACAATTTTGTTCCCATATCTCCATGAACAGATCATCTGACTTTACCCCAGCTCCACAATTTTCTAGATGCATGATCTTGAAGAAAAAGTCATTCATCTTTGCCATTTATAGAGAACAAAGTGCTTAAACTCACTGGGCTCTTATGAGGATTAAGCCAGCATATAAAAAGTACTAAGTACCTTGAACACACTTATCGATTTTATTTTTATGTCTTTTCTGAATGCCATATGGACACAGACTATGATAGTCAAGACAGTGATTCCAGACAGGAATCACGACTCTCAGTTGTTGATTCACCAAGTTCTTTGCTAACTGAATTATGAGTATTCAATTTGTGATGATCAAAGAAAGACATCAAAGAAAACAAAATAGACTTAATTTACTCTGAAAATGAGATATACCTGTGTATAGGCCTCTGCACAGTTTGTCTCTGGACAAATGCATATGTAGCTTCCTGAAGAACACCATTAGGAGTCAGGAAATTTACTGTTCTGCTTCATTTATGTAAGATCTTTGAAGTATAAGCCAGACAGAAATCAAAGAAATTATGCTGGCATAAACAGACATTTGAGGTGATCCAAGTCACCCCATCCAGCTGAGGAAAACTGTGGATTTCAGATCTACAGACCTATAAAATCACTAGTTGTTTTAAAATATTGAGGGAATTTGACACTCTGGGCAAATCATTCTCACCTAAATTGTCTCTTTAATTGTCACATAAGCCAATGATTTAGGAAAAACAGATACCATCACCAGCAGTATCAGCATCCTTATGTGATAAATTTAAAAAACAGATTAAGCCGCCTACCTCTGAAATAGAAGAGGACCCTAAATTTTCCCAAATTATAAATTGCTGCTTTATTTATTAACTCATTCAGCAAATAATTATTGGTTGTATATGATATCCAAAGTACTTAGTAAGGATAGAGAAGTGAGTTTTACCTGTTCTTGAGGAGGAAAAATCCAGGAAATTGCATAAATGATCCATAGGTCTGTTAATAGAGTCCCAGTCACAACAGATGTGAGTGGTCTGCTGGACAAAATCACCACAGAAGAACTGATGTTTATAATGTTTATCATGTGCAAAGGACCAGAAGTAGAGAACAGAGTGTTGTCTTAAAGAACTTTGATATGATTGGAGGACTGAATAAGACTAGTGGCTTGTAGACATAGAAGAAAAGGTAACCACGAAAGGGAGCATTTGAGAGTGAGCAAAAGATGAATTGTATGATACCACCAGTATAATTTAGTCCTGAGAAGACCTATGGATAAAGAGCTTTTCTTGGTTCTAAAGGGAAGTTCAATGAAAAGAGTCTTAGAAATCTTCCTCACTAATTATTTTTGGAACCTAAGCTGGCACGTTAGAAGTGTGTTTAAACAGCTTATCTCTGTGTGATTGCTGAAGCTTCAGGTTCATCTGCTCCGTGCTGTCGTGGTGGTAGAATGCTACCCTGATGCCATAAAAATCCTGAAGTGTCAATAAAGCATTTCTCTGAGAGCGATAAGCGAGAAAGCACATTGCCCAGAAGTTAGAGTACATAGAAAAATGGTGGGGGAGGTGGGCAGATACCACAGGAGTTAAGAGCAGGCATTACACTGATAAAGTCATAGTTATGTGACTATATACCTGGGGGACCTGAATACTGTGGGTAGGGAAGGTAGGTTGGAACAGGGTGTAGAAAATGGGAGAGACAATATCTGGCAGGGCTTAGTGGCCAGAGTTGCAATGGATAGAGAAGAAAATCCTTGGCAATAGCAGTGCAGTCAGAGTAGCAAATAGTATTCAATTTTCAATAACCAAGCTAGAATGCTATGAAGATTATGATGTAAAGTAATACTGAGGAGTGGGCAGGAGTTAGGGTCATGGGCACCTCTGGGCACAAGGGATACTTCTTCAGGCTTGCATTTGAACCAGCAGACTATTTAAGTCTCTGTGGTCTGCAGAAAAAGACAGGTTTCAGAACAAAAAATTAAAAAGGAAAAAGCTTGTGAACCAGATGACGATTTTCCAGAGTGCTTCCCACTCTCCACCCCATTTTCTAGCAACTCTCCTCCGTCCCTCAGGATTGATCCTGGGGCAAATTGGAGCTTCAACCATATTTCATGGAGTGCTACCACTAACAAGAACTGTAGCTTGCATTCTATTTGTATAATTTATAAAATTTGTATCTGAATGATACAAATCTTATTCAAGATTATACAAATCAAGACAAACTCATTCCACTAATATTTTTGAGTGTCTATTGATGCTTTTGAACTGTGGTGTTGGAAAAGACTCTAGAGATTCCCTTGGACAGCAAAGAGTTCAAACCAGTCAATACTAAAGGAAAGACTGATGCTGAAACTGAATTTCCAATACTTTGGCCACCTGATGCGAAGAGCCAACTCATTAGAAAAGACCCTGATGCTGGGAAAGATTGAAGGCATGAGCAGAAGGGGATGACAGAGGATGAGATGGTTGGATGGCATCACCGACTCAATGGACCTGAGTTTGAGTAAGTTCTGGAAGATGGTGAAGGACAGGCAAGCCTGCTGTTTTGCTGTCCATGGGGTCGCAAAGAGTTGGACACTACTGAGTGACTGAAAAACAACAACTATGTCCTAGGCACTTCTCTATATACTGAGAATAGAGGTGTGAAGACAGGTCCATATTCATGCTTTGTCATTATTCAGTCTACATCAGTATTTGAATTCCCTTACCATGCGAGTTACCAGTCACCATTTTTGAATTTTTCCCATATTGGATCATTATCTAGCCCCAAGGCATGTTGTACTTCCTTCTTATCCAGTTCCCAAACTTACCAGCTCTCCAGACTCTCTTGGAAAATAATGTGTGGGCTTAGTGGCTCAGTCATATTCCCCTCTTTGCGACCCTCTGGACTGTAGCCCTCCCGGCTCCTCCGTCCATGGGATTTCCCAGGCAAGAATACTAGCATGGGTTGCCATTTCCTCCTCCAAGGGATCTTCCTGACCCAGGGATAAAACCCAAGCCTTCTGTGTCTTCTGCATTGCAGCCAGATTCTTTACTCCCTGAGTCAAAAGTTTCTAACACATTTAGATCAGTTTTCCAATCCTGGGTCATTGTGCACTAGAAGATGCAAAAAATATTCCGAGATTCAGACAGGAATTGTTCCAAAGGAATCATTCCCTGATCTTCAACTCCACAGTCAGCTCTGCTTAAAATGTATTTGCTTGAGAAAGTATTTCTTCCCCTTTCCCACTTTCCTTTCAAAACCTATCTTTCTTTGCATAACTGAATCTTACTGAGTGGAAGTGCCCCAGACTGAAAGTTTTTCAGGGCCAATGTCAGTGAGGAGAACACGAATGACTGGATCGAGCATCCTTTTGCAAGTCATGGTTTCCAATATGCTCCTTTCAACGCAATTGAAATGGAAGCTAAATGAGTTGTCAATAGGTCAGTAAAAATAATTTTGATAATAGATCAGCTAATAGAAATTTCAAACAATTTAGAGTTTTTACTATAACAAAACAAATTCCATTCCCTCAGCTATGGCATATGAATGTCATTTATTTATGTAAATTAGTTTTGTCAGTGTTTATATCTTCAAAATAAAAAGTAAGATTGGATTTTATGCTAAACTCATTCTCATTATGATAATAAGTACTCATCATGAATGCACACCACAACTGCAAAAAATTACAGTTCAAATTATTATTAATATTCCAATAAATTTTTAAGTATTACTTTAAAAACATTATATTTTTTTGATTTGTGAAATTATATAACAACATACAGAAGAAAATATTTTTACAGTTTCAAGAGTACAGGAAACAAACCAAAAAATATATATATATATAAGTACATAGATAGGGAAATCAAAAGTCTTGCAATTTAAAACTATATTCAGTTCATTTCAGTCACTCAGTTGTGTCCAACTCTTTGAGACCCCAAAAACTGCAGCACACCAGGCCTCCCTGTCCATCACCAACTCCTGGAGCCCACCCAAACTCATGTCCCTTGAGTTGGCAATGCCATCCAACAATCTCATCCTCTGTCGTCCCCTTCTCCCGCCTTCAATCTTTCCCAGAATGAGGGTCTTTTCCAATGAGTCAATTCTTCACATCAGGTGGCCAAAATATTGGAGTTCCAGCTTCAACATCAGTCCTTCCAAAGAATATTCAGGACTGATTTCCATTAGCATGGACTGGTTGGATCTCCTTGCAGTCCAAGGGACTCTCAAGAGTTTTCTCCAACACCACAGTTCAAAAGCATCAATTCTTCTGCACTCAACTTTCTTTATAGTCCAACTCTCACTTCCATACATGACTACTGGGAAAACCATAGCCTTGACTAGATCTAGATGGACCTTTGTTGGCAAAGTAATGTCTCTGCTTTTTAATATGCTAAGTTGGTCATAACTTTCCTTCCAAGGAGGAAACATCTTTTAATTTCATGGCTGCAGTCACCATCTGGAGTGATTTTGGAGACCAACAAAATAAATTCTGTCACTGTTTCCACTTTTTCCCCATCTATTTGCCATGGAGTGATGCCACCAGATGCCATGATCTTAGTTTTCTGAATGTTGAGCTTTAAGCCAACGTTTTCATTCTCCGCTTTCACTTTCATCAAGAGGCTTTTTAGTTCCTCTTCACTTTCTGCCATAAGCGTGACGTCATCTGCATATCTGAGGTTATTGATATTTCTCTTGGTAATCTTGATTCCAGCTTGTGCTTCATTCAGCCTGGCATTTTGCATGATGTACTCTTCATATAAGTTAAATTAGCAGGGTGACAGTATTCAACCTTGAAGTACCCCTTTCTCAATTTGAAACCAGTCCATTGTTCCATGTCCAGTTCTAACTGTTGTTCTTTGACCTGCATACAGATTTCTCAGAAGACATGTAAAATGATCTGGTATTCTGATCTCTTCAAGAATTTTCCAGTTTGTTGTGATCCACACAGTCAAAGGCTTTGGGATAGTCAATAAGGCAGAAGTAGATGTTTTTCTGGAACTCTCTTGCTTTTTCTATGATCCAGTGAATGTTGCCAATTTAATCTCTGGTTCCTCTGCCTTTTCTAAATCCAGTTTGAATACCTGGAAGTTCTCCGTCCATGTACGAGTTGAATCCTCACTTGGAGAATGTTGAGCATTTCTTTGCTAGCATGTGAGATGTGTGCAGTTGTGCAGCAGTTTGAACATTCTTTGGCATTGCCTTTCTTTTGGATTGGTATGAAAACTGATCTTTTCCAGTCCTGTAGCCATTGCTGAGTTTTCCAAATTTTCTAGCATATTGAGTGCAGCACTTTCACAGCATCATCTTTTAGGATTTGAAATAGCTCAGCTGAAATTCCATCACCTCCGCTAGCTTTGTTTGTAGTGAAGCTTCATAAGGCCTACTTGACTTCACACTCCAGACATTCACAGGATGTCTGGCTCTAGGTGAATGATCACACCACCATGGTGATCTGGATCATGAAAATCTTTTTTGTATAGTTCTTCTATGTATTCCTGCCACCTCTTCTTAATATCTTCTGCCTCTGTTAGGTCCATATCTTTTCTGTTCTTTATTGTTCCCATCTTTGTGTGAAATATTCCCTTAATATCTCTAATTTTCTTCAAGGGATCTATACTCTTTCCCATTGTATCATTTTCCTCTATTTCTTCACACTGATTACTTAGGAAGGCTTTCTTATCTCTCCTTGCTACTCTTTGGAACTCTGCATTTAGATGGATATATCTTTCCTTTTCCTCTTTGCCTTTACAAATGCTTAAGTTACACCAAGAATGAAAATGCTTGATGACATATAACATGATCCAATCTTGAGTGCCAAGTCACTGGCAATATTGATAGAGATTGGAAAAAACGGATGGATGACTAGGAGGCATAGGAATGCCTCTTTCATTTTTATGCCTTATGAGCATTGTCTGTTTTCTGTGACTACTGTGCAAATTACCACCAATTAGCTGGCTTAAACAATAGAAATTTATGCTCTTAGAGTTCTGGAGGTAAGAATTCTGAAATTAGTGCCACGTGGCCAAATTCAAGGTATTGGCAGGAACATACTTCCCAGAAGACACTAGCAAAACGTCTGTTCTTTACCTCCTTTGTCTCTGGTACTGCTGGTATTCTTTATTTCATGGCCATGTCACTGCGGTTGTCAAGGTTGGAATCTTCAAACCTCTCTATTTTCCATCTTCATATTGCCTTCTCTGTGCATCTGTTTCAAATTTCCCTCTCCCTCTCTGTTATAAGGACCCTTGAAATTACAAGGTTTTATCGGGATGATCCAGGATAATCTCCAATGTAAATATCTTTAATTTAACCACATCTGCAAAGACTTTGTCATAGATGTCATATTTACAGGTTCCAGGAAGGACATGGATAGCTTTTTGTGGTCCATTTTCAGCCCATCACCTGGGAATGAGATAGTATAGTTCTAGCACAGAAAATGTACCTTAGATAACTTGCAAAATGAATGAAAAGATTACTCCTTTTTCTGGTACAGCATTCTATTTTCTCTTTTGTACTGAATTATTTCTTCAACTGTGAAAAAAAACTGTTCCCAAGCCAACCACTCTTCTCCAACGCTACATTGAACTATAGCTCAAATAATGCCCCGGAGCTACTACTTCTTAGTTCAATTTCCCTTGAGAGATAAGCCCTCAAGCTCCATCTTGCTATCATTCTTTCTGTTATCCATTCCATAATCAAGTATTGAGCAAAGATTCTATGAGGGTTAGGAGTTTGTGGGGGAAAAAAAAGAATATATCATAAATAAGAACATAAATACTGAAATACTAAGACTTGTTTTGAAACCACTCAGCAAACATTTATCAAATACCCAGTGTGGTTATAATTGCTAAGTTATTGAGTACAATCCTCAAGTCTAAGAGTTTTTCCCTGGAAGTGGGAGGTGATACAGGAAAGGGATGGAACAAAACGATATAGCAGTAATTGATAACATACTGTTGAGTATCTTCAGAAGGTTGTAATCTGGGGATGTCAGAAGTTTGATGTATTTGTCTTTCAACATCTTGCTCTTCCTGTTACTTTTTCAGGCAATCAAGTGGAGAGAGATCATGAGAAATTTGAGTGGAGATCACATAGTAGAGTTTGTTTTGGTGGGCTTCCCTACCTCCCCACCCCTTCAGCTGCTCCTCTTTGTGATCTTCCTTGCAATTTTTTTGTTGACATTGTTGGAAAATGCACTCATTGTTTCCACCATCTGGCTCACTCCAAGCCTTCATCGCCCAATGTACTTTTTCCTTGGCCATCTCTCCTTCCTGGAGCTATGGTATATCAATGTCACTGTTCCCCGACTCTTGGGGGCATTTCTTACCCAGGAGCATAGAGTCTCCTATGTAGGTTGTATGACCCAACTGTATTTCTTCATTGCCTTAGCCTGCACTGAATGTGTCCTGTTGGCAGTCATGGCCTATGACCGCTACCTGGCCATCTGTGAACCTCTCCGTTATCCTAGTCTCATGCCCTTCAGTATGGCCACTCGCCTTGCTGCTTCCTCTTGGGGTAGTGGCTTCTTCAGCTCCATGATGAAGGTTCTTTTCATTTCCAGATTGTCATACTGTGGATCCAACATCATCAACCACTTTTTCTATGATCTCTCTCCACTACTTAACGTCACCTGCTCTAACAAGGAACAAGCAGAACTGGTAGACTTCCTCTTGGCCCTGGTGATGATTCTGCTCCCTCTGTTGGCTGTGGTTTCATCATACGCTGCCATAATCACCACCATCCTGAGGATTCCTACTGCCCAAGGACGTCACAAAGCCTTTTCCACGTGTGCCTCTCACCTGGCAGTGGTTGTTATCTACTACTCCTCCACTCTCTTTACCTATGCACGGCCCCGGGCCATGTACACCTTCAACCACAACAAGATCATCTCTGTGCTCTATACTGTCATTGTACCATTTCTCAATCCTGCCATTTACTGCCTGAGGAACAAGGAAGTAAAGGATGCCCTCAGAAAGACAGTGCTGGGTAGGTGCCCCTATTCCAGGGATCTCCCAGATTGATGTACAATAAAACCTGACCCAAAAGGAACAGAATCCTAATAGTGACTTGTCAAGAATCATAAAATAGACTTAACAGGACCAAAATATCAGTTAGCACGCTACTTCTTTAAATAGTGTCAGGAAACTTCTTGGTACAAATGAAAAATTGGGAATCATTGATCTTATACAAGAGTTTCCAAACTAAGACTGAAATGGTTAAGAATCATTTTAAATGGATTGAAATGGATAAGAATCTCTGGGGTGTTGTTAAAATGCAGATTCCCAGAAAAATCTATGGAGAATCTGATAGATTATGCATTGTTTGCCTAGTGGCAAAGAACCCACCAGCCAGTGAAGGAGACATAAGAGACATGGGTTTAATCCCTGGGTAGGTGAGATCCTCTGGAGAAGAGCGTGGTGACCCACTCCAGTGTTCTTGCCTTGAAAATCCAATGGACAGAGGAGCCTGGTGTGCTATAGTCCATGGGATCACAAAGAGCTGGCCACAACTGAAGTGACAGCACGCATGCCTATTTGCAACCCTGACACGGATAATTTTCAACTTCTTAAGAACTCTTACTTCACAGCCAGTTTGAGATTCTTTACTCTAGACCAAGGCTATTATTTTGCAAGTGAGAAAATAGGTGATAAAAGGGACTTGCTGATGCATAAGTCAAGACAAAATGATGTAGAAATTGTTCTAGCAGTTTGAAGGATTCAAATTCCCAGATCCTAATTCTGTGAGAATCACAGACGTATAATTAAACCCCTCAAACTGAAACTAATGTCACCTAATGCATATTCCTTATCTCTACAAGTCTTGTACCCACTGAAAGTCAAAGGAGGAAGAAAATGCAGCACTGATATTCAGCCATGTGTGGAACAACTAATATGGCTAAATAGCCATCTGCATCTCCTTCATGTTAACTGAAGAGTGATACACAGCTCTTTTGACCTAATGAGTGTTGGTTAGGTAGTAAATCAAATGCATTAGAAAACACTTATGTACCTTGGCCTCTGAATCTTCTCCAGCACTATGGCCAACTTCTGTTTCAACTAGCTGCTACCTGAGTTATACCAGCTTCCAAATATTTTACATTTTGCCACTGGGGCAAATGACTATAGGAACAGAAAATGTCTTAATAAAGAGGCAAGAGTGGAGAACAAGAGACATCTCTGCAGTGAGTGGTATGCTTCAGGTTCAAAACCAGAATGAGAGATTTTCTTCTAAGTTCTCTTTACTTTTGGAAACTAGCTTGGATTATTTAGAAAGTAATTTCAATTCTAGGCAAATTTCTACACATTAGAACTGAAGTCAATGTTTCTTTGAGTAGGATATTTAAAAGAAGAAAAAATGCTATTGAACAAATACTCATAAATGCAAATTGTCTCTCAGTGAACAGTTGATTATTCTGAACTGGGCTTTGGAAAATAAGATAATTGTCCATTAAAAAAAACTGCTTGATCAATAATCATTTTAGGTTTTCTAACATCTGAAATAACATAACCCCAAAACAGTAAATCTGACATTTAAAAGTATAAGCTGCTTTACTGTCATTAAATTTCTGAATAGCCTTTTAAAGAAGCATCCTTTAGGGACTTCCCCTGTAGTCCAGTATTTAAGACATTGGGTGCCAGTGCAGGGATTGTGGGTTAGATCTCTTGTCAGGAAATATGGCATAGTTAAAAAAAAAAAATAGAAGCAAATCTTTGACTTTGGGCATAGATGATGGATTCTTATATATGACACCAAAAGAACAAACAATAAAACAATAGATAAACTGGACCAAATCAAAATTTTAAAAAAATACATAAGAATTAAGAAACATCCTTTAGACTGGCTTAATTTACCTTGCATTCAGTACATTATCTTTTTGTTTCATACAGTTATGGAAAGCATAATTTTACGGTTAAGGACTCTACCCCTAGAGCCAGGAAATTTGGTATAATTCTGGTTTTGCCCTAACATGTCCCTCATAATGCATGTTAAGCATCTACCTCATATGCATGCTATAAATACTAAACTAATTGTATGTGACAGTAGAATTACAAAATCTTTTCTCTTCGTAGATAAATTTTACACTGGATTATTTTCTTTCTTCCCCAGCTTTACTGATAATAGAATTGAAAAAAAATAAAATTATAAGATAAATGAAGTGTGCAGTGTGATGATTTGATATACATGTACGTTGTGAAAGGGTTCCCTGGTTTAGACAGTAAAGAATCTGCCTGCAATGCAGGAGACCCAGGTTTAATCCCCGGGTCAGGAAGATTCACTGGAGAAGGAAATGGCTACTCACTCCAGTATTTTTGCCTTAAAAACTCCATGGACAAGCCATGGGGTCACAAAGAGTTGGACGCAACTGAGCAACTAACACTGAATTGACTATATATATTGTGAAATGATTCACTTCGGGTTTACTTTATAGTTCTAGTCTGTTGGAAGCTTGCTAAATACTGCTAAAAAAAACATTGCTCATGAGACAAATATCTCTTGGTTAGTAAAAGTCTTCTGGACTGGGAGAATATGAAAGTATTATAAACATCCAGTGGTCAGAGCTTCATGATGCTGAGAAAGATTGAAGACAGGAAGACAAAGGGATGACAGAGTTTGAGATGATTGGATGGCGTCACTGACTCAATGAACATAAGTTGAGCAAGTTCTGGGAGATGGTGAAGAACAGGGAAGCCTGGAGTGCTGCAGTTCATGGGGTTGCAAAGAGTCGGACATGACTGAGTGACTGAACAGCAACAATTTTTATAACTTGACATGTCTTTTGCAGGAAACTCTGGCTGCCCAGGAAACTGTTATAAGAGATATTGGCTCTTGTGCGCCTTAAGGAGTCTAGGTCAACCTGGCTCAAGCAAGCATCCCTCTGTGTGAATCACATGTCCTCACACCTGTGTGATGACTTTGCAGCCAAATTAGCCCCTCATCTGCTTTCAGCACTCCATCCACATAAGAGAAACCCCTCAATCTGTCATGCCGCCATGCTGTATTTTTATCCTACAGTTCTCCAAGTAAAATTGTTGCCAAGTGTGACCTTTTGTAGTGTGTGGGTTTGATTGTTTGGTAAAGCCTAAGCAGGTCTGGCTTATGAATAGCTCACAGTGAGCACTCAGTTAATGTTAAGCCCCTATGTCAATTATTTCTCAAAAATAAAAATTGGAAAAAAATAAACGCTTAGCCCTCATGTTTATTTTCATTAACAATTTGATTATACGCTTTCTAACAGATGTGCCTGTTCTAAATACTAACCATTCATCACATTCACTCACTCAAATGGAGATTGGCAGATTGACTGGGTTCTCTAGGACATATGTGGAAAGCAAAACTGCAAGCATCCTTGTGTAATTACGTGTAGATGGTACTACGCTTAGCATTTCCAATGATCTAATTTAAAATTATGCCAAGCTGTCATTAGGTTGAGTCATTTAAGTTCACACTCCTTTTCAAAGGATCAGAACCTATGATAACTCCTTGTTAGAATATTAAACATAGAATATTTTTCTCCTCAATTATTTTGGTCTTCGATTTTGTCTAGATACTCATACGTGTTAGTCTATATATTAAAACAGGAAAAGCAAGAGAATGTCAGCTGATATCTTCTTTGAATGATTCTTGTCATGTCACATTCTTTCTTGAAGCAAAGATGACCGTCCTAATTTATTTTTTCCTCCAGAGTGAGATTCCTACAGTGCAATAATTAGTGTAGATAGTTTATTTTTCAACTTGAATTTTTCTCAGCTGAAAACATGCTGAACTCAAACAATGAATCTGTGTCTCTTTGCCAGGTATTAGATTTATCACCTCTTCTGGCAGTTACAAGTGATCATATACCCCATTATCAAATAAAATGTAGGTGGAACTCTGCCTTGGACGCTTTCATTTTTAAAAGAAATGTAGCTAGCCCTGGGGCTTTCTCTTTATGTTGAACTTGGATATATTGCCTGGAGGTCCATCAACTCTTTGTAAGGTAACAAACATAAAGAAGAAAGGCCAATATATGGAGTCTGAAGATACAGAAATGCATGAAAATCATGAGTCTTTGTTAGTACGATTGAGAATTTGAACCTACATCACCAAACACTTGTATGCGTGTGTTAGTCATTCAGTCATGTCAAATTCTTCACATTTCCACGGACTGTAGCTGGCCAGGGTCCTATATCCATGGAATTCTCCAGGCAAGAATACTGGAGTGGGTTGCCATTCCCTTCTCAAGGGAAACTTCCCAAGCCAGGGATCAAATCCAGGTTCCTGCATTGCTGGCAAATTCTTTACCATCTGAGCCACCAGGGAAGTTTTTTGTCTAAATTATTTTGTGTGTGTGCTAGCTCCTCAGTCAAATACCTATACCCATTTTTTTTAAAATTAAATAATAAAAATTAACTGCCATTTGTGGAAGTTATTGAGATTTGTGCTTTTATAAATTTTCAGCCTAATATATTAATACTTGATATATATATATATATATATATATTTATTTATATATTCTAGAAGTTTTGCAAATAATTTTTAGTTTTAGGTTTTTAATTTTTTTCCAAATGAAATATATTTTTCTAAGTTTCCAGAGAAAGATCATGACTCTTCTCACTAAATTTCTTATTTTGTCATTCCTTGAAGTCAGTTTTATTTTAATTTGCTACACTTAAGAATCTGCCTGCAATGCAGGAGACATGCATTCCATCCCTGAGTTGGGAAGATCCCCTAGAGTAGGAAATGGCAACCCACTTTGGTATTCTTGCAAGGAAAATCCCATGGACAGAGGAGAATGGTGGGCTACAGTCCATGAGGTCTCAAAGAATTAGACATGATTGAAGTGAATGAGCACAGCACACTTTATTTTGTTTTGTTTAGGTTATAAATGTGTACTCAGTATAGCCAAGTTTTTACCAGAGATGGATAATAGAAAGGGAACAAAGAAGTGGCAGTCAAGTTAATTATGATTTTTTTTAAAAAATAAAATCATCAATCTCCTTTAAAATGGCAGAACTGTTCATCACATTTGACTAAAACTGTTCCTATATTTAAAAAGAAAGCATAAATTGTGTGATTATTATTCATAAAATGCTGCATAGAAAGCACAAAATCTGATTTTTTACTTCAAAAACTTAAATAAGTGAACAAGTAAACTTTAACTTATTCATTTAAAAATTACTCTATCTTTTCTTACTAAATCTGAATGCATGTTTATCTTGAATATTTCTCCAGAGTCAGACACATTATAGTATATAAGCTCTGTATTTTTTCTCATTCAATTCAAAGTGAAATTTCTACCAATTTTTTTTTTTCAGTACCACTATTTTTTTTTTCTTTTCTAGAACAGGAGACAATAAAGAGCAAACTTAAAATTCCACTTTTACTTTGAGTATTCAGAGCTCTAACTACAATTTTTTTTTTTT
>SRVM01019531.1:0-13841 GCA_007570785.1 Antilocapra americana
TAATTTATAGTGAGGTCCCAAGCTTCACGACTTAATTAACTGAAGGGTCCAGCCTGGATCACAATCCCCTCCCCCACTGAAATATGCTCAAAACACACACAATCAAACAGCCCTGCAGTCAGTACCCGTGGATTCTAGCTCCTGCTCACCTGCCACTCTGCTCTCCAGGTCAGCAACCACAGTAGCTCTTCACGGGGGCAACACAACCCTGAACTGGGGTGTTTTGACAATCTGCACTGGTATCTTTAATTAGGGATCCTACTGGGTTTTAATAAATTGGTTCAAATTATGCTATTTTTTTTAATACACAGACCAATCCTACAAAATAAAATTGTCCCACAATACTTATGCATTTCAAATGCCCCAGCAGATGACATCAACTGTGGATAATACATTTTCAATACTTTATACCACTATGGGCTGAATGTCCACATCCCCACAACCTCATCCCCAGTGTGATGGTATTGCAGGCAGGGCCTTTGGGGTGAATAGGTCATGAGGGCAGGGCCCTCATGAATGGGATTAGTGCCCTTATAAAAGAGACTCTGGAGAGGCCCTCTCTCCTGTCACATGAGGACACAGTGACAAGACAGCCTCCAGAAAGACAGGACATGGGTCTCCAGCAGACACCAAGCCCGCCAGTGCCTTCATCTTGGACTTCCCAGCTTCTAGCCATGAACAATAAATTTCTGTCATTTAAAAGTCACCCCAGGCTACGTTATTTTTGATATAACAGCCTGAATAGACTGAGACAGAAATGTTTCACAAAAAGTGAAATAAAAGTACAGACATTTGAGAAAATATTGTTGTGGAGAGGGAGGATTCAATAGATTAAAGATATGGTCTTGAGTAATGGAACTCTTCATTCACTCCATACAACCCCTTCATGTACTGTAAAATTTTCAGTGTCAAAGTTAGTAGGAAAATGTAATGAAAGTGAAAAGTTAGTTGCTCTCTGTCCGACTCTTTATGACCCCATGGACTGTAGCCCACCAGCCTCCTCTGTCCATGGGATTCTCCAGGCAAGAATACTGGAGTGGGTTGCCATTCCCTTCTCCAGGGGATCTTCCTGACTCAGGGATTGAACCCAGGTCTCTCATATTGTGGGCAGGTCCTTTACCATATGAGCACCAGGGAAGCCCAGAAATGTGTAATAGGAAGTGCTAAATAAAAACATGTGGACCCAGTTGCAATGATGTAAGAGATGAGATTTGAGACTCCTTCTGGGACTTTAACTCAACTACATTACATGGATGAGATCACACAAATGACAAGGATCTCATTGAATTTCATTAGTAAAGGTGATTTTAAAAATATTTAATATTATTGCCAACCTATACATCTTAGTAGCACAATGATATAAACTTATTTTATGAAAATCAGCTACTGAGATATTTATTCGTTATGAGATTAGCTGTTATTTTCCCCACCCTCTCATATAATACCCCCAGAGGCGTACCCAAAAATTCTCTATAGGCATCTGTGTAATAATTTTTTTCTAGTTGATCTTTGAAGAACATTGCATATCATCTCCCAAGATCTTTTTAAGTTCTAGAGAACTGATTCACACCTGGACTTTTAGAAGAATTTCCTAAGAATGGATATTTTCAATGGGAATTGTCACTGACTCATGCCACATCATAAGGATGTTGACATTACACTTGTAAACAAATCCCAGCTCTTCTGTGAAAACACTTTCTCATTATTTCCATTTCAACACCTTATAATTTCCCAAGGTGTGTTACTTCCATCTCAGTTAAGGCTATTTTCTTCTTTGCCTCATCAGCACAAATAATTCTCACTAGTTATTGTTTATTGTAGCATGACTTTCTACTCCAGCATCCACCTATACCTGTGAATCTTATTTTCACATGCTTCCTGTAAAGAATAGCTTCTGCTTCTCTCATTTCTCTTAAATTCATTGTTATTCACCACTCGTGAGTGTGCGTGACCAGTTGCTTGGTCATGTCCGAATCTTTTGCAATCCCATGGCCTGTAGCCCACCAGGCTCCTCTGTCCATGGGGATTCTCCAGGCAAGAATACTGGAGTGGGTTCCATGTCCTCCTCCAGAGCATCTTCCTGATCCAGGAAACGAACCCATGTCTCCTGCATTGCAGGTGGATTCTTGACCCACTGAGCCATAGGTAGACACAATATCTGACTCCTCTACCATGTGTTTGGAATGTATCCCCGGTGACTCAGTAGTAAGGAATCCACTTGCAATGCAGGAGCTGCAGGAGCTGCAGGTTCACTCCTTGGGTGGGGAAGATCCCCTGGAAGAGGGCATGGTAACTCACTCCATTATTCTTACCTGGAGAATTCTATGGACAGAGGAGCCCAGAGGGCTACAGTCCATCAGACACGACTTAAATGACTTAGCCTGCAAGACATCATTGATTGTAAGACATATTACTTTATGTTAAGACATTTACCACGACATAGAGAACAGGCCTGTGGTTACCAAAACAATGGGGAGCGAAGGACTGGGAGTTTGGGATTAGCAGATGCAAACTGTTATCTATAGAATGGATAGACAAGGTCCTACTGTACAGCACAGGGACCTATACTCAACATTCTGTGATAAACCATAATGGAAAAGAATATGAAAAGAATTTATATATGCACAAATGAACCATCTTACTGTACAGCAGAAATCAGCACAACATTATAAATCAAGTATACTTCAGAAAAAAGTTTAAGAGACTTTGACCAAAACATAGTGCAATTAAATTATGACGTGATGTCTTGTCATTACTTGCAATTTTAGGCAGTGTCATTTTCTGGGCCATTGCATCATTAGTGATGCACTATTTCCTAAAAAGTTTCTCCATTACTGACAGCTAGATTCTCTTCTAAATACCAATGACCTCACTGACACTTTCTTATCCAAGGTGTCAAATGAAGATTTTCAGGTAACAATAGGAAGGCAACTTTTTTAAAATTGCATTTATTAACATTTATTTGGCTGTGCTGGGTCTTCATCGCTGTGTGGGCTTCTCTCTAGCGGCGAGCAGGGGCTGCTCCTTAGTCGTGATGTGCAGGGTCTCATTGTGCTGGCTTCTCTTGCTGCAGAGCCCGGGCTCAGGGCACGCGGGCTTCAGGAGCTGCGGTGCAGGGTCCTGGTGGTCCGTGGCATGTGAGATCTTCTCGGATCAGGGATTGAACCCATGTCTCCTAATGCACTGGAGTCTCCACCAGTGAGCCACCAGGGAAGCCCAGGAAGGAATTTTTGATGAGAAATGAACCCAACGCAGGTTGTGACAATAATCCACAGAATTCAAGTTATCAGCTCCCCTGACCAGGAGTGCAAGCGTGCAGGCAAGGATGCCTGTGTCCCATCACCACAAAGCACCTGTGAGCGCAGATACTGTGAATCAACGGAATAGGGGATCAAGCAGGGCTGGAAACTGTAAGCGTCAGGATCATGGGGCTAATGGGATCCTTCACAGCTGGCTCTTTTTTCAGCTCAACTTTTGCACTTCTAAGTTGGTCACCACCATGATGCATGAAAAGTCTATACTCATTTTGAACAGGTCACTCAACTGGTAGCTACAGAACGCAGTTCACTACATGCTCCCAACAGACCAAGGGATCCTTGGCAGAAAAAAAACAGAAAAAACTCCCCAAACACACCCACAAGCTTTAGTGGAGAGACACTGCTTTAGGGGTTTCAGATGCACTGTCTATAACACAGATGGTATGAAGTTATTCCTCAAGGCATAGACAATTCAGAATTTCTGATCCTGTCATAAAAGAAAACCGGATGAAGGTAGACATGAGTCGGCTCCCTGGCTCTAGACAGCCTGAGAAAGAGCAGGAGTGAGCCACAGACGCGTCAGTAATGTCTTCCTTTCTCTCCTGTTCTAGCTCCAACGGTGGACACCATAGGCTCCTGGACGGAATCCCTTATCAATTCAGATCACCATTAGAGAAAGTTAGACAGAGGGGATGAGCAGACAGGGAAACAAACATTGCAAACCACTCCCACCTCTACAGCAAGCAAACCTTTTTGGACGGACTTTTTAGAAAATGTGTATTTACCTATTTTTGGCTGAGCCTCACAGCTCGTGGGATCTTAGTTCTCCAACCAGAGACTGAACCGGGGCCCACGGCAGTGAGGCACCGAGTCTTCACCACGGGACCACTGGGGAAGTCCCTGCTGTGTAAGTTTTTTTAAAACAAAAAGGGACCACTTTTCTCGATTGACTATGTTGCATGTATAAAGGACATAACCTCTGAAGAATGACTATTTTGCTTTTCACATTACATTGCTTGGGTTTTGTTTTCTCTACTGCCGTTCAGTTGCTGGGTTGTGTCTGACTCTGCAACCCCATGGATTGTAGCATGCCAGGCTTCCCTATCCTTCACCATCTCCCGGAGTTTGCTCCATTGAGTTATGCCCATCGAGTTGGTGATGCCATCCAGCCATCTCTTCCTCTGTCGTCCCCTTTTCCTCCTGCCCTCAATCTTTCCCAGAATCAGGGTCTTTTCCTGAGTCAGCTCTTTGCACCAGGCGGCCGAGCTATCGGGGCTTCAGCAATGAACTCATTTGTATATTTATCCAATTACTTTTTCAAGACACATTTTGAAAGAATAAATATTCTCCCTCAGAGTTTTTTATATTTCCAAATTCCTTTGTAAAGTGTTTGTACACCTTTTTATTTATTTAAGCAGAGGAGAGACTTCATTCCTTTGCTAAAAAGAACACTGTTATAAATTAAAAAGAAAGATCTCCCCAAGCTTATAGACCAAAATAGTTGCCTCATTTTAATTTATATATGTAATTTATTTATCCATATATCTCTATACAGATTTTGTCTATTTTGTGGATTAGTTAGCATTATTTACATATTTTTACTATTTCCATTTCCATTGATATGCAATTGTACATGTGCTTAGATGAATATTTTTACTGCCATTGCTAGTCATATACCAATAATACAACTAAAGAGTTAATATAAAAAGATTTAAGTATGAATTTTACAAAAGAGACGCAAAAATGAAAAATGTTTGGCAAGAACACTCAAACAAATGAACCAAAAACCTGAGTCATGATCCAATAGATAGCCAACTACAAAATAAATGTACAAAAGTCAACACGGCTTTAGCCAATACGTTCCGTTAGAATAGGAAATGGGTACAAGTTTACATGACAAATAATGGCAAATATCTAAATACTTCAACCTACATATATGTTTTTTATTCCCACATGAATAAGACAATCAAGTTCTACTAAAGATAAAAAAACACTTTCAAAAATCAAGAGATACAGCATGCATTTCTGAATGAGAAAACTCAATATTAGAAAAGCATTAGAATTATAGATTGATTTGAAAAGCACACCCATCATAACATTAAAAATAAAGCTTTCTCAAAATTAAACCAAATGTATCAATAAATTTGAAAAAAAATTGAAAACACGGGAAGACACATGGCAAATGACTGGAAAAGATTAACAAACAGAAAAAATGAGAAATAAAGGGTGAAACGGTCCCTACAAAATGCCAAAATTTGTATAATTAATTCAATCAACAGAAAGATATTGAATCCTCATATCCCAGACCCTGTTTAAGGCAAACTAATGGTTCAGTGAGCACAGTCCTGCCCTCAGAGAGCTTTCTGTCTAGCAACTGACCAACGTTAACACAGCACGTTAACTGTGTTAGAACAGACACAGACATACAAAGAGACCTGCAGAGAGGTGCAGACTAACCCAACCCAGCGATATTTGGGTTTATGATAATTCCTGATAACCAGCTCCTTCCTCCTTACCAAGCCTCTCTCCTACCCTCCTGGGGATCTAAACTTTTTCCAGTTCCCAGCTGCTCATTTTCCAGGTTAAAAAGCAAAACAACAGCAACAATGACCAGAAAGCCCTAAAGTCTATTTTAGATGATTGTGGATTTATTATTTAGATTTCCTGATTACCTGTGGACTAGGCTTCCCTGGTGGTTCAGATAATAATCTGCCTGCAAGGCAGGAGACCCAGGCTCAAACCCTGGGTGGGGAAGATACCCTGGAGAAAGGGATGGCTGCTCAGCCAGGTATTCTTGCCTGGGAAATCCCATGGACAAAGCAGCCTGACGGGCTAGAGTCATAGGGTCATCAAGAGCTGGACACGACTTTGCTGTTCAGTCACTCAGTCGTGCCCGACTCTTTCTGACCCCAGGGACTGCAGCACGCCAGGCTTCCCTGTCCTTCACTCTGACCGAGTAACACTTTTACTTTCTTTCAGAACTCCATTCTCACCCCAGGATACCAGGTGATTGAGAACTACCTCTATGACCCAAAGATTTTATCTTTCAATAATTAAAGATGTTTTTTCAGTCTTCAGTGTTGGTCTGATAATTTAGGAATTAATTTTATTCCAATCCAGTAAGTACAAATGAAATTTAAATTAACTTTCCACCATTCTCTACCTGCTTTTTCCTGGTGAAATTCAGCATTTCAGGGGAAAAAAACTCCACAACTTTTCTGGGTGGGCTATTAATAATGGACCACTAGATCTTTTCAGACCCTTAACGCTATCATTAGAAGTCCAATGTGCCATCATTTTATAGTCAGTCATTTGTATGAGCTTCTCTGCAATTTAACTCTGTGGGTATTTAAGATTTAAAATGGAAGTCATAAGGCATATCTTCACCTGAAATTAAGCCATTCTTATCACAATATATCACCCAAAACTAATTCTCTTCAAAACCAAGGAAAGCTAAAATATTGAGGATTATCAAATATCTCCCTTACAAACAATTTGATTCTTCTCAGTGACATAAAAGATTACAGGATGAGCACTAGCTAAATATTAACGAACAAGGTAGGATCAATTCTAGGAATTCAAAGGTAATATTCTTTATCATTTATACTATCATGTAATTCCAAATTCAAAACTTGCACCTTCTACAATTAAATTCGTGCTAAATACAAAAGTACATATTTTTGTGTTCAGATTGATGAAGTAAGATCTGCAACACAGGCTAGATTACATGATGGTAATGTTCTTTGAAAAATGCTGGTTATCAATTTATTGTATTTTCTGATACACTTCAATTATACATGCAATACCAGAGGTTCAGAGAAAACTGGGAAAACCCAGTTAATTTACTCACTGAGCACTAACGGTCATTCTCATATTTAAGAGGAATGACAAAGCAGCATTGATAGAATAACTACTGTGTTCCAGGCACAGTAGTACGTGTTTACACATACATCATGGATTCTTTTCCTTAAAAAAATATGATCAAGTGATTCATTCACGCTGCTGCATGTAGTATGGCTCATTCTTTTGCATTACTTTATAGCATTCCAGTGTACAAACAATACTACCATGTACTTCCTTGGTCTACTTTGATGTCCACCAAAGCTGTTTCCAATTCAGGGCTCTGTTAATAATCTTGCTCTGAGTACTTCTGTACACTTCTTTTGGTGTGTATGTGTGTGTTTAGGAATGAAATTCCTGGGTGACAGGACCTGGTCATGGTCAGCTTTAGTGTGTAACAGCAGTTTCCCCAAATGGCTGTACTAATTTACACTCCTATCATCAGAGTATGCAAGTTCACATTGCCATTTTAACTTCCAAACAGGGTTTGGGGAGTGAAACTTCTGGTTACCGAAGGGAAAGAGGTATGGAGCGATAAATTAGGAGTCTGGAAGTAACGTATACACACTATAGAAAGTAGATAATCAACAAGGACCTACTTATAGCACAGGAAACTTTACTCAGTATTTTGTAAGAACCTATAAGGGAAAAGAATCTGAAAAAGGATATACATATATATGACTGAATCACTTTGCTATACACCGGAAACTAACACATTGCAAGTCAACTCTATGTCAATAAAAATTTAATTAATTAATGCAAAAAAGGAAAATCAAGTACAGGGAATAATAAAAGCTTTTATAACGGCAAATAATGTACACAAGAAGACACATCTAGTTTGGACATTGTTGAGACAGGAGGGGGGCCAGGCACAATCTTTAAAAGGAAGACAGAGCCTGAGGACACGACATAAAAGGATTAGAACCAACTAGTTACAAGCTGGCAGACAAGTCAACTTTCACTAGACCTTGAGCCTCAGTTCTTATTGTTCAGTCACTCAGTCATGTCCGACTTACTGTGACCCCATGGACCGCGGCATGCCAGGCTTCCCTGTCTTTCACCATCTCCCGGAGTTTGCTCAAACTCATCTCCATTGAGTTGGTGATGCCATCCAACCATCTCATCCTCTGTTGTCCCCTTCTCCTCCTGCCCTCTATCTCTCCCAGCATCAGAGTCTTTTCCAATGAGTTGGCTCTCTGTATCAGGTGGCCAAAGTATTGGAGCTACAGCATCAGTCCTTCCAATGAATGTTCAGAGCTGATTTCCTTTAGGACTGACTGGTTTGCTATCCTTGCAGTCCAAGGGTCTCTCAAGAGTCTTCTCCAACACCACAGTTCAAAAGCATCAATTCTTCAGCACTCAGCCTTCTTTATGGTCCAACTCTCACATCACTACTCACTGGAAAGACCATAGCTTTGACTACATGGACCTTTGACTATACTGAGCTTCAGTACACGTTCATTATAACACAGCATCTAAATGACACATCACAGGCATCATGACAGGTACAAAGCCAATCATAAAGGTCAAAAAGTGAAAGGTAGTCCAATTTATGGGAAGTCTCCGCCCCTACCCCAAAATAACTCAAATACTCCTCCCACTCATTAGCCTATGAAATTACCTACCCTATAAAAACTGACAGCCCCATACTCTGGGGCCTCTCTCACTGTCCAAGATGACCACACTCTGTCTGTTGAGTACCTTTCCTCCCTGAATAAGCCTTTGACTTTACTATAGCTTGCTCTTGAATTCTTTCCAGCATGCAGCCAAGAACCCATCGTTGGTGGCTGTCCCAGGGACTCAGACATGACCGGAATGTGAGCATCCTCTCGCACCCCACTCCATTCCCTGCAGCACTGTCATTAGCAGATGATGGAGTAATGATTTTAAAGTTGTAAGTAAAATGACTTTCAACCTAGAACACTTAGACCAGCCAAATTATTAATCATGTTGTTGCTATTCAGTTGCTCAGTCATGTCCAACTTTTTGCAACCCCATGGACTTACAAAGCCAGACTTCCCTGTCCTTCACCATCTCCTGGAGCTTGCTCAAACTCACATCCATTGAGTCAGTGATGCCATTCAACCAGCTCATCCTCTGTCATCCCCTTCTCCTCCTGCCCTCAATCTTTCCCAGCATCAGGGTCTTTTCCAATGAGTCAGTTTTTCCCATCGTGGCCAAAGTATTGGAGCTTCAGCTTCAGCATCAGTCCCTCCAATTAACATTCAGGACTGATCTCCTTTAGGATGGACTGGTTGGATCTCCTTGCAGTCCAAGGGACTCTCAAGAGTCTTCTCCAACACCACAGTTCTAAAGCATCAATTCTTCAACACTCAGCCTTCTTTACAGTCCAACTCTCACATCCATACATGACTGCTGCTGCTGCTGCTAAGTCGCTTCAGCCATGTCCGACTATGTGTGACCCCATAGACGGCAGCCCACCAGGATCCCCCATCCCTGGGATTCTCCAGGCAAGAACGCTGGAGTGGGTTGCCATTTCCTTCTCCAATGCATGAAAGTGAAAAGTGAAAGTGAAGTCACTCAGTCGTGTCCAACTCTTCAAGACCCCACGGACTGCAGCCCACCAGGCTCCTCCGTCCATGGGGTTTTCCAGGCAAGAGTACTGGAGTGGGGTGCCATTGCCTTCTCTGAGTAAAATGAGAGAAGACTCTCCAAGTAAGAAAGGTGTGAGCTAAGGTAAACAGTGGATCAACCACACAGAGCAACAGAAGGAAGCCTTAGCCTAGCAGCTGTGCACCTAGGGACCTAGCCTGAAGCTGCAGATGGAGGCCTGGGATCAAAGATGTGATGTTTTTAATTATGATGGAGCTAAGAAAAGAAAAACTTAAACACACAAGTTTATCCATCAGAAATACCTGGTTGTACGTCTGCACCATGCCTCACTCTGGGTTCAGTTGACACGTCCTTAATGTACATTGCATACTAAACTCTACTTGCTCCATAAAACATCTTGTAGGTGACCCAGCTTCATCTCTGAGGCTCAGTTGACCAGGTAAAGAGAAACAAGCACTTCATGAATTTGCAGGACCCTGCGGGGCTCCTGGGCACAAAAGCCTTTCTGGGTCCTCCATTTCTTGACTACAGGAAATGGGCTTCATTCAGCCTCCAGGACCTTCTCTGGGTTCCAAAAGGCAGTTCCAAACAATTAGAGAAGAGAGGGGGTGCAGAGACAAGGCAGGAACAGCCAAGAAACAGTGCAGCCTTAGGGCAGCGTCCTGGCTCCCCTCAAGGGATATGCAGAAGGCGTCTCTGAGCTGTTTTGCAGGTACTGGAACCCCGGCTGGGTGGGAGAAGTTAACTGTATGCTGCCCACAAGCACAGAGACCCCAGAAGGAACCAGAGGCTGATGACACAGACTCCCAAGGACCTCATCACCAACCAATCAGGTCCACCAGCTGACCAGGCTCTCCTCTTTGAACCACCACTACAAAAACTCCTCACTACCCTTCTGAGGTTGGAACATACAGTTCTGAGGGAACAACACAGTTCTGCCCTGGCCTGGCAGAGGCACTTTCTGAGGCAGATCACAGGGGTGGCGGACTCCTGTGCCCTCAAAGCACCCCCTACCTCCAGGACTAGGGGAGCAGGTCTGCCTTCTTCCCTGAGAGATGCCAGGGGCAACCGAGGCACTCTCAACGGGGCAAGTGAGTTGGCAAGACCTGACTCCCGCTCCTTGATGGAGGGGACCGTGCTGGGAATCGCCTTGTCTCCACAGGGCCACACGCCCACCCCTCTCCACTGGTCTGCCTGCTGGCTGGCCAAAGAGCAGAACACCACAAGGGACTGATCACTCCACGCCCACATCCGCCGCTGCTCTGCCTGGACAACTTTCCCGAAGCCCCGGGGAATCTGGATCCAAGATTAATGAGGGATTCAAGCAAGCTGCTAGGCTATTTCTCATCTCAGGCCGGAACTTCAGGACTCTAAAGTGATGGGTGACCGGTCCAGAGCCTGCAGAAGGCTTGAGTCTGCACAGGCAAGATGAGAAATGGACCCAGAAGTAGCCAGAATGCTTCATGATCCTGGCTAGCACGGATAATTCATTCAGCTGCACTAAAAACTCTCTCTTTCGAAACAATTCAGAGAGGATGCCTAAGTACGTAAATTGGTCCAGGCCTCAGCAATGTCTCTCTCGCAAATGTCTTAAGAAAGGATTGTAATAAATATGACAGGAAATTTATCATGGCCATCACAACTCATTATCGTCTCTTTAATTCCTATTCCAGCATCAGGAACTGTACTCATCTCCTTTCCTCTCAATCTAAGAGTATGAGGCAACTTCACGTGACAACCCATCCCATGGGGAAACATTTTATGTCAACTCAGCTCTCTGCATCAAACTCCAAATGGAAACCTAGAGGACCAGTGTGCAGAATCAATCAACCTAAGAACCCTATTCTGTCCACGATGACACATCCCTCTGGATTGAGCCCCAGTCTGGATTCTCACTTCATCTTTCTCTTCTGCAGGCTTGGGAGAGAACTGGTCCTCATTTTATTATGCCCAGACTCTCTGGGTTGGTTGGTTACTCTTATTTGCTCCTTGACCACCACTTCTGGTTATTCTCATATCTGTTGAAGCTTCACCCAAGTGTTGGGCAAAGGTCTATGGGAATCTAAGTGAGTGTGCTATAAATACTTGTTTAATGAATATATAGACACCTATTATGTGCTACGAATTGTATTTCTTCTTTAAATTTTGTTTGTTTATGGTTGATTGGGTCTTTGATGCTACACATGGGCTCTCTCTAGTTGCAGCAAGCAGAGGCTACTCTCTGTTTTGGGGGCTCTGTCTTCTCATTACAGTGGCTTCTCTTGTCGCAGAGTAAGGGCTCTGGGGTGTGCAGGCTTAAGCATCCGCAGCATAAGGGCTCAGAAGCTGTGGCTCTCAGCCTCCAGAGCCCAGGCTCAGTAGCTGTTGCAGACAGGCTGAGTCACCCCAAGGCATGTTGAATCCTCCCAGACCAGGGACTTGAACCTGTGTCCCTGCATTGGCAGGTGGATTCTTAACCACTGGACCACCAAGGAAGTCCACAAATGGTGTTTTTTTTTTTAAACTAACTCCAACTAGACCTCATTCCTGATTTCACTGATTTCAAAATGCTATTTGAAAATTAAAAGACACAGCTAAAGAATTTGGGGCACATTAGTTGTTTTATTGTTTGTTTGTTTAACAGTTCTGTAGTGAAGTCTTTCTCAAACCCATTATTGTGTTCATATAAACTGTTAATTTCAAGAAGATCAACCGCCCCACCAACTTATGGAATCTTGGCATCATTTCTTTGCTTGGGAGGTGAGTTCAAGGGTGTGCTCTGTAGGGGTGCAATTCCAGCACGTCTGTTTCCTTGGTTTGTAAGACACGATGTCCTTTGGATTCACTGCTTTTCTCTGGAAACCTTCACACTCAGTTCCCATGATGCTCCTTTCTGTTTGCATTTTTAAAAAAAAAAAAAACAATGACCAGTTTCACACTTTTCTTCACACGCCTGTCTCTGTAGCCCTAAAGCTCTTGTTCAAAAGCTCTTTATTTTGAAATAGTTTTAGTCTTACAAAAACAGCTGTAGTATAGGAGAGAATTCCCGTGTCCCCTAATGTTGGCATCTGTACAGCAGCAAAGTTAGGAAATTAACATCGCTCCAATAGGCTTAACTGAGGAATGTGCTGGATTTCCCCAGGTTTCTCACGAAGGTCCTTTTTCTGTTCCAGAACCCAGTCCTGGATCCCAAGTTGTGTGAGAGACCATTCACTTGTTAGGTTCTCCTTCAGGAGAGCATGAACCTTCCCCCTCCCCCAACCCTGAGAAGCAGCCCCAGGGGCTTCAGGTCCCACCTGCCAGCACCCAACCTCCGCCCATTCACCAGCTCTTCAGGTGGAATTCTTCCCTAGTAAGCAATTGTTTACACCCTTTCCTGCCAACTGCTTTTGTCTCTCCCTAGAGGTGGGTCTGTTAACTGCACTGAAACCTCATATCTCTTAGAGATTCAAAAAAAAAAAGTCATGAACATTCACGTCCACTGACGTTTTCTTCATTGTAAGGGTGAATGTGATACTCTTTCCAGCTTCTTTAATTTTTTTAAAAAAATTTATTGAGGTATAGTTGATTTACAGTGCATCAATTTCATATTGATTTCATTTGGACCTTCTTTTCCATTATGGCTTATCACAGGATATTGAATAGAGTTCCCTGTGCTGTACAGTAGGATCTTGTGGTTTATCCATTTTTTCAGCTCTTAACATCCCTGGGCTTCCCTGGTGGCTCAGCTGGTAAAGAATCCACCCACAATGCGGGAGACCTGGGTTTGATCCCTAGGCTGGGAAGATCCCCTGGAGAAGGGAACAGCTACCCACTCCAGTATTCTGGCCTGGAGAATTCCATGGACTGTATATTCTGTGGGTTCACAAAGAGTCGGGCACAACTAAGCAACTTTCACCAACGTTCCTAAGCAGAAACTGGAAATTTTTCTCACATTTTAATACCCATAAGCTGATGATTTTCAAGCTGAAACCTCCGAAAGTGACCGTTTTCCAAAGCAACAGACATGTAGATGTGGACACATTACATGGATGGCTCTATTTGCCTCCCAACTGCTCCTCTCTCATTTTCCTCTGACTCAGCAAATGACACCAGCACATACCTTAATCATGCTAGAATAGTGAGCGATTCTCACCAGAAGTGTGTGTGTACGTGTGTGGGTACGTGTGTGTGTACGTGTGTGTGTGTACG
>ML661937.1:0-36946 GCA_007570785.1 Antilocapra americana
GAGGATAATGTTTGCTGTGGGTTTGTCATATATAGCTTTTATTAAGTTGAGGTTATGTTCCATCTATTCCTGCTTTTTGGAGGGTTTTTAGCATAAATGTATGGTAAATTTTGTCAAAGGCTTTCTCTGAATCTATTGAGATAATCATGTGATTTTTATTTTTCAATTTGTTAATGTGGTGTATTACATTGATTGATTTGCGAATATTGAAGAATCACTGCATCCCTGGGATAAAGCCTATTTGATCATGGTGTATGATTTTTTATTGTGTTGTTGGATTCTATTTGCTAGAATTTTGTTAAGGACTTTTGCATCTAAGTTCATCTGTGATATTGGCCTGTAGTTTTCATTTGTTTGGCATCTTTGCCGGGTTTTGGAATTAGGGTTATGGTGGCCTCATAGAATGAGTTTGGAAGTTTACTTTCCTCTGCAATTTTCTGGAAGAGCTTGAGTAGAATAGGTGTTAGCTCTTCTCTAAATTTTTGGTAGAATTCAGCTGTGAAGCCATCTGGTCCTGGGCTTTTGTTTTTTGGAAGATTTCTGATTATGGTTTCAATTTCCGTGCTTGTGATGGGTCTATTAATATTATCTATCTCTTCCTGGTTTAGTCTTGTAAAGCTGTACTTTTCTGGGAATTTGTCCATTTCATCCAGGTTGTCCAGTTTATTTGCATATAGTTGGTGATAATAGTCTCTTATGATCCTTTGTATTTCTGTGTTTTCTGTTGTGATCTGTCTGTTTTCATTTCTAATTCTGTTGATTTGGTTCTTCTTCCTTTGTTTGTTGATGAGTCTGGCTAATTGTTTGTCAATTTTATTTATCTTCTCAAAGAACCAGCTTTTGGCTTGGTTGATTTTTGCTATGGTCTCTTTTGTTTCCTTTGCATTTATTTCTGCCCTGATCTTTAAGATTTCTTTCCTTCTACTAGACCTGGGCTTCTGCATCTCTTCCATTTCTAGTTGCTTTAGGTGTAAAATGAGGTTATTTATTTGACTTCTTGTTTCCTGAGGTGAGCTTGTATTGCTTTGAACTTTCCCCTTACCACTGCTTTCACAGTGTCCCATAGGTTTTGGACTGTTGTGTTTTCATTTTCATTCATTTCTATGCATAACTGAATTTCATTTTTGATTTCTTCTGTGATTTGTTGGTTATTCAGCATTGTGTTGTTGAGCCTCCATATGTTGGAAATTTTGCAAGGTTTTCTCCTATAATTGATAACTAATCTCACTGCATTGTGGTCAGAAAAGATGCTTGGGATGATTTCAATATTTTTCAATTTATCAAGGGTAGATTTATGGCCCAGGATATGATCTATGCTGGAGAAGGTCCCGTGTGCGCTTGAGAAAGAGGTGAAATTCCTTGTTTTGGGGTGGAATGACCTATAGATATCAATTAGGTCTAGTTGGTCTATTGTACCACTTAAAGTTTGAATTTCCTTATTACTTTTCTGTCTAGTTGATCTATCCATTGGTATGAGTGGTGTATTAAAGTCTCCCACTATTATTGTGTTGTTGTTAATTTCCCCTTTCATACTTGTTAGCATTTGCCTTACATATTGTGGAGCTCCTATGTTGGGTGCATAAATATTTATAATTGTTATTTCTTCTTCTTGGATTGATCCTTTGATCATTATGTAATGTCCATCTTTATCTCTTTTCACTGCCTTTATTTTAAAGTCTACTTTATCTGATATGAGTATTGCCACTCCTGCTTTCTTTTGGTCTTTATTCACATGGAATATCTTTTTCCAGCCTTTAACTTTCAGGCTATATGTATCCCTAGATTTGAGGTGGGTCTCTTGTAGACAACATATATAGGGTTCTTGTTTCTGTATCCAATTGGCCAATCTTTGTCTTTTGGTTGGGACATTCAGCCCCTTTTCATTTAAGGTAATTATACATACTTATGATCCTGTTGCCATTTATTTTATTGTTTTGGGTTTGAGATTATATGCCCCATCCATGTTTCCTATCTAGGAATGGTCCTTTAGCATTCGTTGGAGGGCTGGTTTGGTATTGCTGAATTCTATTAATTTCTGCTTGTCTGAAAAGTTTTTGAATTTTCCTTCAAATCTGAATGAGATCCTTGCTAGGTACAGTAATCGGGGTTTTAGATTGTTTTCTTCCATGACTTTAAGTATATTTTGCCATTCCCTTCTGGCCTGAAGCGTTTCTATTGAGAGATTAGCTGTTATCCTTATGGGATTCCCCTTGTGAGTTATTTTTGTTTTTCCTTTGCTGCTTTTAAAATTTGCTCTTTATATGTAATATTTGTTAATTTGATTAATATTTGTCTTGGGGTGTTCTGCTTGGGGTTCATTCTATTTGGGACTCTCTGTATTTCTTAGACCTGAGTGGCTATTTGCTTTCCCAATTTAGGGAAATATACAACAATTATCTCTTCAAGAATTTTCTGATGGTGTTTCTTTTTGTCTTCTTCTTCTGGGACTCCTATGATTCGAATATTGGTGCGTTTAATATTGTCCCAGATGTCTCTAAGATTGTCCTCATTTCTTTTAATTCTTTTTTCATGTTTCCTTTCTGTTTCATTTATTTATGCCATTCTATCTTCTACCTCAGTTATCCTGTCTTCTTTCTCTGTTATTCTACTGTTGGTTCCCTCCAGGGTGTTTTTGATCTCATTTATTGCATTATTTATTGTATTTTGACTCTTTTTCATTTCTTCTAAGTCCTTGTTAAAGCTTACCCACATCTTCTCAATCCTTGCCTGCAGGTTATTGAACTGCAACTCCAACTTATTTTCCAGGTTTTGGATCATATTCACTATCATTATTCGGAATTATTTGTTCAGTAGACATCCTATCTCTTCGTCTTTTGTTTGGTCTTGGGGATACTTATCGTGTTCCTTTACCTGCTGGGTATTTCTCTGCCTTTTCATCTTGTTTATCTTGCTGTGGTGTCCCTTTATTGTGGGGGTTACTCACTATGTGAGGGGTTGGCTGTGTAGTTTGTCAAAGTTTCCTGGAATGGAAAGGTTATGTGGTGTTCTGGTGGGTGGATCTGGGTGTCCTCACTGTACCTAGCAATGGAGTGTCCAATAAAGTGTTTTGAGGTGTCGGTGGACTTGGTGTGACCTTGCGCAACCTGTGCATTGAAGGTCCAAGCTGTGTTCCTGCATTGCTGGTGAATTTGCTTGGTATATCTTACTCTGGAGTTTGTTGGCCCTTGGGGGGTTGTTGGTTTCAGTTTTGTTATGGAGGAGTTTGATGAGTTCCTTTCGATTAATTAACTCCTGGATCCAGGAGTTTTCTGGAATTCTCAGGATCTGGGCTTAGCTTGCTGTCTTCCAGTAGTCTCAGGACTCCTTCATCTATGCAGTGATGGTGGCAGAACATCTAGTTTAGTGATGAGAAGTTTCTTCACAGTGAGGAACACCCTGCCAGGTACACATAGTTACATGGCATGGACCAGAAGGAGAAGAGAGGAATCAGATGGTGAGGAAGTGAAGTGGCCCTTGATTACTCCCCTGTGTGTTCTCCACAGCCTGGATCCCTCGGAGATGTTCACAGAGTTGTACCGAAATGAGAAGAGAGTGAAAGGAGACAGAATTGACCAGAGAGAGAAAAGAGGGAGTCAGGTGGACAGAGGCAGATCCAGCCAGTGATCAGTTAATTCAGTGTTCTTCACAGCTCGTAATACTCAAGCAGATTCCCAGAGTTGGGGAGAGAAGACACAGGGGAAGGGGATGTTGGAGGTGTCTTGGTAGAAGAAAAAAAAAGGAGAGACAAGAATGGGGAGAGAGCAGTCAAGCCAATGATCTCACTCCCAAGTAACAATGGGTACTGGAGCTTGGATCCTTAAAGGTACAAAGTTAAAAGCAAATAATCATAAGCAAAGATTAAAAATCTAGAGTAAAGACTGGATTCTCAAAAATACTATTAGAAAAAAAAGAAATAAAGAAAAACAAAGAAGAAAATAAGAAAAAAATCAATTAAAAATAAAAAAGTGGGGAAAGTTGGAGATATAAAAGGAAAGAAAAGAAATAGGATGGAGAATACAATAAGGGAGAAAGAGGAGATTTTAAAAAGGGAAAATAAAAATAAAGAAAAAAAATAACAGGGTTATAGGGGACTTAAAAATTCTAAAAAAAAGTATAAACAAGTTTAAAAAATTTAACAGATGTTCCTTGTACAGTTATAACTAAGGCTTTCTCTGGTGCTGATGCATACAGTGAGGGGTCAGTTCATTTTCAGATAATTCCTTTGTCCGGCTTGTATTTCTTAAGGTCTATAGACTCCCTTCTATGCAGTCTGCGCCAGCTGTAGGGATTTAATCTGCTACTCCTGTCAGTTCCAAAGCGACACCCCCTGCTTGCTTTACGGTCTTCTGTTTGCTGATCTCTTCAGTGTCTATTCAGCACTTTGGGGTTTTCCCCACTCCTGGTGAGTGTGCTTTCCCCGCACCCTCTGCTCAGGCTCTCGGTTGCCTGCCCGGCACGGTTGGGGAGTGCGGCTTCTCCCCTCCCTTGACCCAGCCACTCGGTTTTCTCGGCGTGCAGCTGGGCACGCCTTCTTAGGTGTGTAGAGTGCCGATCTCTGGCTGGGTCCATCCAGAATCCCGAGAAGCCTTGGTTAGCACCTAGCTCTGCTTGCAATTTGGCAGGCAGTGGAAGTCTCCAGTTATGCCCGCTGCTCTCGGCCAGGGCTGGGCCGGTCCGCAGCCCACAGCCGCCCAGCTCCACCTGGACGGCTGCCTCTAGGCCGACTCTGCACCGCCCTTTGTTCTGTGTGTGGTCCTGGCGGGGGGACTCTTCCTGGGGAAAGCTACCCCGCAGTCTGTCTCTGGTTAGCCCCCTGGGTTAGGTCCCTCAGGCTGCTCCGTTCCCTAAGCGAGCGGCCCGCCCCTCCCTGAGCAGTCTGCGCTGGCTAATGGGGGATGGGGTTCCTGGGCCACCGCTCCGCTGGGGGTTGCAGCTAGAGACATACTCTGCAGGGCTTAATTATTTATCTGTATTTACTCCTGGTTATCTTGCTCTCTAAGATTAACCACAGATCCGCCAGGGAGAATATTTCCTGGTATTCGGAAACCTTTCTCTCTCTTTTTTTTTTTTTCTAAACTCCCCTTCCGGGATGGACCTCCATCCCTATCTCTTTGTCTCTCCCTTTACTTTTGTTTTTTTTGGTCCTACCTCCTCTCTCCAGCAATGGGCTGCCCCTCCAGATGCCTGATGTCCACTGCCAGCATTCAGATGTTTTATGGAGTTTGCTCGGCCTTTAAAAGTTATTTTGGTATATTTATTGGGAAGGGAGTGGCCTCCCCGTCCTATTCCTCCGCCATCTTAGCCCCCCCCAATTACTCTTTTTCCATTGATTCATCCTGCTCTCACCTCTGTTAACCCCTCACTTTAATTCAAGCGTGTGCCTTCACCTGAATATGAATTAGTCCTGGCCTCTTTGCAGCTACATGGAGAACATCATCTGCTTGAAATTACTAAAGACTCAGAATTGGTGAGCCCTGAGTTTGGACAGGACTCTGTATATCATTTTGAAGTTGTCTGCCCCTCCCAACTTTTCTGAGAATTTTTATACACACAGTGTAGATGGTCACTGTCATCAAGGAGATTTTACATTTGAATAACGAGACTCCACCCCCATGACCATTGTAGATTGAATCAGGACTGAACACGTGACTCAAGTCAAGCTAATCTAGTCATGTCAATGGTCTCTCAGATTGTGGGGAAAGAGATCAACCTAAAGAAAAAAAAAGATAGAAACAGAGCTCAGAGCTGAGTCATCACAGGGGGCATGGCTTGGAGTTGAATTCATTTACCCCACTCCTGCAGCCTTAGTGCTCAAATTTTCCTTGGAGGCAATGAGAGCTGAATTCTTTCCCAATCCCCCTCTAATCTGAGCTAACCAGGAAGGTTCTGTTTATTTTTCAATCAAGAGGATGCCTTCTAGTTATACCACATTGTTCAGCTCCTCATTCTGCTTGAAATCAAGTGTTCATGTCATCTTCTTGCATACTATTCAAATAAGAATCTCACTACTTCTCCAGGCAACCCGTCTCATACTTGACAACTCCATTTCTTTGAAGGTTCGTTTTGATTCTGCATCAGAAAGTGTACATTTTTATCCCAGTTTTGCCATTCTGGACTACTCAGAACAAGTCCTGTCATGTGTGTGCTTTTATTGTTCCCCAACCTATCCACTGCCAAAGCCAAAGTAATCCTTGTGCATCGGTTTAACAAAAATCACATTTTATATAAACCTTATGGAAATGGTCTACTCTCTCTCCAAAAGACAGCCCTCCAATAGCTCAAAGATGGCAACCATCCAGTCTTCTTTTTTGAGCTGGGAACATTGAGTTCTTTCAGTTGTTACTCACATAGGACGTAATAGTCTCAGAAGTTTCCCCAGACTTGATTCACAGTTGTTCTTCCCTGATGTACAGACAGGTCATGAGTCATGAGCAAGTTCAAGACTAAAGCAAGAATGCACGGTGGTAAATAAAATCTCATTGGTGTAACCAAGAGGATGTGTTGGGGCAAAAGAGTGAATATAGACTTGGGAGGGTGTTTGAAGGCGGCAGAACTCATAGGATGAGGAGTGTTAAGAAGCTACATGCCTGCTTCCGAAATCCTAAGAGCTGGAAGCTCGTGTGTTGAAAGTAAAACACCAGGAGGAATTGTCATGGAGGGAGAGAATGGAAGAAGGTCCTGACCCAAATCACAAAGGGGACCAGAACTAGGATATGAATGGTGTGGATGAGACATTCTCTACTGGGACATCTCTTATGATTCCTACCTACCCTCCATCCAGGGTACAACAAGTTCCTAACTTGCCTGGGGAGTGATTTCTATTGCAGAGGGGTAGGGGAATTGCTATTTTTGAATCAAATTCTGACAAAGACATGGAATGGTAATGTGGGAGTAACTGTCCACAGAGAATTTGTGAGTGGAAGCAAAGGAGAAGCTGGCATAGCTAGGCACTGATTCAACCCTTGAAAATACAGCCATTCAGGAAGAAGTCAAAATGTAAGGCTGGTTTTTCTGTAGTAAAATATCCCAATGAGAAAAGTAAGGCAGAAGTGACAAAAGAAATCATCGTGGTTATAAATCAATATTCGGGCAAACTATGGGAGATGGTGAGGAACAGGGAGGCCTGGCATCCTGCAGTCCATGGGGTTGCAAAGAGGTGGGCAATACTTGGGGACTGAACAACAGCAATATAAATGAATATCAGGAACCTAGCTTACAAGAGTTTAAAAATAAGGGTCACCAAAATCTGACCAAAGAACACATGATCCAGTATATGAAAGATGGCCTACCTACAGTCTTAGTTTCCCGACCACTGCCTTAGATAAAGAGATACAGCCTCCATGTCCCTGATTCGTTTCACAGTTTTGCTCCAAGCCTGCTGGAACACAGATTTGAAGGTGAGCCCTCTTAGATCATGGAGGCAAAAGCAACAATCTAGGAATGGGGCAGCCATAAGTTAGAAGGAGCCTGGGCCCCACAGGTCTTTGTAGAGCAAGATTGCCATTACAGTGCAAACTTTATGTGAGTGAAGAAGAATATATATGTTGCACATGTCTTATATGAGGTCTGTGTCATACACACCCTGCCACTGAACAAGAAAAGCAAGACAGGCAGGAAGAAAAAGCAACTTTGCCTTTTCCCTGTGGGGTTCTTGATGAAGAAATGGGAAACAAGACCAAATGGAAGGAACTTCCTGATTGTCCACTGGGCTTCCACTGCAGGGGCAAAAGTTCAATCCCAGTTCAGGATACTAAGATCCTATAGGCTTCCCAGTGCAGCCAAAAATGTTAATAAAAATAAAAATGAAAGAACAAGGAAGAGGTAACTTTATGAGGACTGTCTGGAACAGATTTCAAATTCTCCTATAAGTTTATATGCTATTTGACTTCTCTCCAAACAGTCCCCTTCCATATCTTTCCAAGATGGTGCTCATTTTTTCTTTTACTTTTTATTCATTTATTTACTTTTCAACTATACCTTACAGCCTGCAGGATCTTTGTTCCCCAACCAGGAATTAGACCTAGCTTGGCGGTGAAAGCACCAAGTCCTAACCACTTGGTCCACCAGGGAATTCCCAAGATGGGATTGATTTTTCATATAGATGAAGGAGACAGGCAATTGGAGGAGATCACAACCCACTCTAATATTCTTGCCTGGGAAAACCCATGGGCAGAAGAGCCTCATGAGTTACAGCCCATGGAGCTACAGAGAGCTGTACACAGCCGAGCAATGGAGCAGACACAAGATAGGCAATAAAGAGATTTTGTGTGTCCAACTTTTTGCAATCCCATGCACTGTAGCGTGCCAGGGTCTTCTGTCCATGGGATTTCCCAGGCAATAATACTGGAGTGGATAGCCATCCTCTTCTCCAGGAGATCTTCCCCACCAAGAGATGGAATCTTGGTCTCCTGCTCTGCAAGTGGATTCTTTACAATCTGAGCTGCCAGGGAAGGCTTTTGAAGCTACTACTAACAGCTCACCTACTACACATGAGCTGTTTATGCTATTCTGTGCCAGCTGACAAAGACAAATTTTGTTTTCCCAAACAATATTTTTGTTTTCCTTTCCAAGAAATAAAGATAAATTATTTAGGGATGAGATGGGAAATTTGCTTTGTGAATTAAAGATTGCTTTTATCTCCTGAAACTTGGTTTGTCAGTAACATTCCTTTCTTCTTATAGAGATGGCGTTTGTTTCTATTCTAAGCAATCTAATTTTTTTAAACCCAATTCCTCCATTAGAGGAGAAATGAACTGTATCAAAGGACACAACTTTCAAAGGTTCTTTTCTTCCACAGTGACCCAGAGACAAGTATCTCTAATCTCCTTTATTGGGACCTGGGGAAGGCTGGAGTTTGCAATGTCAGCTTTTCTGAGCTAGAATGTGGCCAAACACTGGAAGCTGGGTCCAGGGTCATCTTGGTAGGAACAGAACCCCACGGAAGAAAATTTAGTGGCTGGTAGGGAAAAGGAGGTGACCTGTTTGCTGAAACATTTTATCATTCAGTGAATCATTGTCATCTTCCTAAGCTAGAATGAATTCCAGGAAGCTCAAGTCAGCAGCTCTCAACACATTGGTGGGTTTGTCCCTTGTGAGTGTATCACAGTCATTCACTGTTGTTGTTCAGTCGCTAAGTCATGCCCAACATTTTGCAACCCCATCGACAGCAGCATGCCAGGTTTCCTTGTCCTTCACTATCTCTCAGAGATAGTTTGAACTCATGTCCATTGAGTCGATGATGCCATCCTATGATCTCATCCTCTGTTTCCCCTTCTTGTCTTACCCTCAGTCTTTCCCAGCATCAGGGTCTTTTCCAATGAGTTGGCACTTTGTATCAGGTAACCAAAGTATTGAAGCTTCAGTTTCAGCATCAGTCCTTCCAATGAACATTCAGGGTTGATTTCCTTTAGGATTGACTGGTTGGATCTCCTTGAATCCTAAAGACTCTCAAGAGCCTCCTCCAGACTGTTCATTTATTGGTTTTCTTATAATAGTGGAAGTACTGGAGTTTATGAACAATTTACCTCTTTTTATTGTTTTTGCCATACAATGTCATGATATTACCATGGGTTTACATATGCTTCCCCTCCATAACCCCCTCCCTCCTCCCTCACCCCAGGAAATCTCACTGCACCAGCCCCGAGCATCAATTCTGGGCTGGCGATTGATTAGACATATGATAATTAACTTGTTTCAATGCCCTTCTCCCATATCATCCCACCCTTACCCTCATCCACAAAGTCAACGAGTCTATTCTATACATCTGCGTTCCTTTTGCTGTCTCGCATGTTGGGTTCTCGTTACCATCTTTCTAAATTTACCTTTTTAATAAAAAATATATAAGTCAGAGCCGTGTTTTACTCAGAGTTCATTTGGTTGCAAGCCACAGAAAACAAAGAAACAGTTCCAGAGAAAAGGGGAGGATGAACTCTCTCACAGGGAAGTTGCAGGAGGACAGCCCCAGGCAGCGGGACTCAGGGATGGTACAGGATTCTCTCTGTGCCTCTCGGCCCCTGCTTTTTGTTGTGCTTGTGTATTTCCGTGTACATGGTGACTTCCTGCTGTAGAACTGGCTTACTCCATAAGGGTGGGATCCTGACCATTGGAAAATCATGGATTCACATGGAAGCTTACTTGCCCCCTTGACAGCTCATTGGGGTATATAAAAGGGGGCAAATCTCTAAGAGTGTGATTAATCCTTTGGGGTCATGTGCCCTCCTCCAGGCCGGTCACTAAGGGCTGGAATGTGGAATATGATCATTGGTCCAGTCTGGCACTTTTCCCTACTCCCAAATCTATCACTGTGACTGAGAAGGCAGAAGATGGCAGCTTCTGTTCGGACAGCATGGGTGGAGGCAGAGGGTTGAGCAATTCCCCCAAAGAACGGGGAGTTTTGTCCCCTGAAGAAAGGCAGCTATTCTTCCCAAGTATCTGTAAGGACTTGCAATGCTGAAAATCTTTAAGAAGTCTGAGAGGATTTCCCTGGTGGCCCAGTGGTGAAGAATCTGCCTGTCAGTGCAGGGGACATGGGTTTGACCCCAGCTCTAGGAAGATCCCATATGCCAAGGGGCAACTAAGCCAGTGTGCCACAACTACTGAGCCTGTGTGCCCTAGGTCCCATGTTCCACAACAAGAGAAGCCACCACAATGAGAAGCCAGCCCACCACAGCTAGGGAGTGGCCTTTGCCTTCTGCAACTAAGCCTGTACGCAGCAATGCAGACCCAGCTCAGCCATAAATCACTACATAAAACATTAAAAATGTCTGATAATAGACCTAATGGAAATTTTGAATAACTCGGATAAAAGGGACTGACATTTTCTGAATGCTACAGGAGGGATCAGTCTCCTTACACTGGGAGCCCCTTCAAATGGCTCAATATACCCTGTCAATAGGATTTCATCAAGGGGCATCATCCGCAGCCCTCCTGATGAAAAGCCAGAGATTTACTACCTCCTTTCCTCACTTCTTTTCATTCCATCCAAACCAGAGTACTCCATACACATGATCTAACAAGTCTAACAATACCAGAAAAAGAGTATACTTCCTGCCTGTGTGGGCCAATTATTTTCTTGTCTTTCTGATTTTGGTGAAGAATGAAAAAAGAGGAGATACAATTTTTCTGAGGTATAGCATACCTGAAAATGTCTCTATTCTATCATTACATTAGGTTACTAGTTGACAGGGCATAGAATTTAAGTTTGGAAATCGTTTTCTCTTACAGTTTTGAAGATTTTATCCAACTGTGTTCAGGCAGAGAAAGCTGATTCCATTTGTCCTCATTTTTAATCACTTGCATATTAATGATTTTTCCTTTCTGGAAGCTTTTAGAGTAATTTCCTTATCCTTGGTATTCTAACATGATAATGGATCTTTTTCCATTCTTTGTGCTGGGAATTCAGTGGGACTTTTTTTAATTGATATATGATTGACTTTTAATATTATATAAGTTACAGTGTATAATATAGTGATTCACAATTTTAATAGCTATACCCTTTACTCCATTTATAGTTATTATGAAATGCTCTATGCTGTACAATATATCCATGTAACTTATTTTATTTTTCGCTATGCTGGGTCTTAGTTGCCACGTGGGCTCTTCTCTAGTTGTGGCAAGTGGAGGCTATATTTTAATTGCAGTGCATAGACTTGCCATTGTGGTGGCTTCTCTTGTTGCTGGGCACAGACTCTAAGGCATGGACTTTAAGGCATGGGCTCAACAGTTTTTGCACGTTGGATTAGTTGCTCCAAGGCATGTGGGGTCTTCCCAGATCAGGGATGGAATCTGTGTCTCCTGCACTGGCAGGCAGACTCTTTTTCAAAGAAAGCCCCCTGTAGCTTATTTTATAACTAATAGTTTCTACTTCTTATTCTCCTTTCCTCTCTCCACTGGTAACCACTAGTTTGTTCTGTGTATCAGTTAGTCTGCTTGTTGTTGTTGTTGTTATATTCACTAGTTTGCTTTATTTTTTATACTCCACATATAAGTGAAATCATACAATATTTGTCATTCTCTGTCAGACTTATTTCACTCAGCATAATGCCCTTCAAGTCTATCCATTTTGCTGCAAATGGAAAAAACACATTCTTGTTATGACTGAGTAGTATTCCTTTAGATATATACATGTATCAAGTTTTATTTATCCATTCATCTATCAATACGGTTGTTTCCATATCTTGGCAATTGTAAATAGCAATGCTATGAACATTGAGGGGGCATGTAGCTTTCCAAGGTGGGTCTTTCAATCTGTGAATTGGTGTCATTGATCTCTGGGAAGTATTTTTAATCATGGAATTCTCTAGGCTAGAGTACTGGGGTGGGTATCCATTCCCTTCTCCAGGGATTCCTTTTGTTATGATTCCTCTAATATTTGTTTCTGGAGCTATTATTTGCCTGTTGGATTCTCTGGATTTATCTTCTACGTTTCTTCTGTGGTCTCTCTGTGATTTTTGTTTGCTTTGTTGGAACTGTCCCTTAAGCTTATCTTCTAACTTCTCTCTCCATATTTTTCCTGCTGCCATAAGTTTAATGTTCAAATGCTTCTTCCATATGATTAAGATTTTTTAGCAGCTTTTTTTTTCTGTTTCATGGATGTAATCCAACCCCTATGTGTCTGAGTATATTAATCATTTTAAGGCATTTTTCTCTGTCCACTTGTGTTGTCTCTGAGCTCTCCACTCCTTGTTTTTTTCTTTTTTTAACATCTGTCTTCTATATTGAATGCTTTCTTCAGATATCTGGTAATCTTTTGCTTTTCAGTCTTATATTTCTTTTCTTTTACTTTTTTTTACTTTCTTCACTGTGCAATGCAGCTTGCAGGATCTTAGTTCCCCAACCAGGTATTAAACCCATGCCTTCTGCAGTGGAAGTGCAGAGTCCTAACAGTACTTATATGTCAGTAGCTACATATCACTGTCCTGGGGTCCTTGTGTTTCGCTAGAGAAGAATGTTTCAGTGTCCTGCCTGAAGTGTATCCATTGGGCAGAGAGAATTCTTTGAATGGGGTGGCACAAAGTGGGAGGACTGAATCTCTCACTTAATCCTTCTTTTAAAATACAGAGCCTTGGGGCTTCCCTGGCAGTCCAGTGGCGCAGACTACACCATCTAAAGCAGAGGGTGCAGGTCCCCTGGTCGGGAAGCTAAAATCCCGCACACCTCATGACCAAAAAGCCAAATCATAAAACAGAAGCACTATTGTAATAAATTCAGTGAAAACTTTAAACATGGTCCACATTAAAAAAAGAACTATTAAATAAATAAAGTAAATTGCAGAGCTGCATCCCCTCCAATGTGCCTGTTTCCCCTATTCAACCTCTGATCAGAATAAAAGCCCAGTATCCTGTGTGTGTGTCAGAGGCTGGGGAATACTTGGGGATGCATGGAGCAGGCAAGTGGGTTGGGGATCCCAATTCCAACCCTGCGTTCAGCCCCATCTTCACTCCTACCTTCTGCCAGAACAGGTGCCCTCTGAGCCCTCATGGTCCTGCCTTCTCAGCTCTGCCACATCCTTCTTCTGCTTCTCATTTCCAAAATGTCAACCTCTCTTCCCTCTTTTATTGCTGCTCCCTTCATTGTTGTCCTTTGTATTTCAACAATATCTTATCTTTTGACTATCTTTTTAGTTGGGAAGAAACAGCTGAATGAATGTGCTCCATCGCCCACCTTTAGCTGGCAGACCAGAGTCTACCATGCAGGAGCAGAAGGACACGGTGAAGTGAGAGGTTGGGCTTGGGAGCCAGGCACATCTATGACTGAGTTCTGGCTTCAAGTCTCCATAATCCTTTGTGACCTTGGGCAAGATGATCAATCAGCCTCTGTGAGCCTAGTTGGCACAGGGGAATAAGGCCTCATAAGGAGTGGACGGGGTGATATTGTGAGTTTTCTCGAGTTGTGGTGGGAAGCTTGGGGATCCACTCGAGTCATGACAGGAACCTCAGTGAGCCTCTCATCTTGCCCAGGGAATTCCAGTCTGATTTTGAGTTGCCTGCAGGAGTGCAGGATTGCTCTGGAGTCACTAATGGAGCATCATAGGAACTCATTTCGATTTAAGGCCGAGGAACTTGGGGTTCCATCTAGATTAGTGACATGGATCTTAGGTTTCCTATCAAGTTTAAGCTAGGAGTCATGTCTTGGCTCATATTGAGGCATAGAACATCACTTTCTCTTCCTTTTACAACACGTGTGAGGGGGGTCAGGACCCCTGTCCAGTTGAGGCAGGAAATTGGGGCTGTTTATATAGGTAAAACAGGGAATTAGGACTCCCTTTGTGTTGTGAGGCTAATACCCAGAGGTGTAGGAGAAGCAGGACTTATCTCGAGTTGAGGGGTTACTCGGTGTCCTTTCAATTTGCGGTGAAAATCTCTGGGTTACTCTTGAGTTAAAATAGGTGAGAAAGGTCTCCTCTTGAGATGTGAGAGGAACATCAGTTGTCCTCTTGAGATGATGCAGAGACTAATAGGCCCTTATCTCTCGATGAGGGCGGGAACATATGGCTCTTTCAAGTTGTGACGGGTAACGCGAGGTTCCTCTTGAATGGCAACACATATCTTGGGGACTCTATTGAGTTGCATAAAGGGATTGTCAGCTTCCTTTGAGATTCAAAAGGGAATGTGGGACTGTTCTGGAGATGCTGCATGGATAAGGTCCTCAGTTTGCATTGAGGGGGGGGGGAATCTCTTCATTTCTTGAGTTTTGGCGAGAAGTTTAGTGTTCTACTCTTTCTACCACTTTGACCTCAGGGAAAATCTCTTGAAGTCTCAGGGAAATCAAGGCAATATTCGAGTTTCAAAGAGAAGCCGAAGAAGTTGCTCGAGTGACTGCAGGGGAATCCGGCCTCATCTCACATTAAGGCAGAAATCTTAGGATGTTCCTCGAGTTGCAGCGGGCACTTTTGGATTCCCCTTGAGTTGGGACATGGTGTTCTGGGAGCCTCTAATGTTGCCTTGGGGAAGTCAGGCCCTCCTTTCAATGTGGGAGGACCATCTTGGGATGCTTCTGGAGGCACTGCAGTGGAATAGAGCCTCATTGGAGTTGAAGTGTGAAAATCAGGGTTCCTCTCCACTTTCAACAGGGATATCAGAGTTCATATTAAATTCTTGTAAGAAAGTCAGCCCCCATCTCGTTTTGAGGCCTGTAACCCCTCTTACCTCTCAAATTATCAGGACTCCTTTTAGTTCAGGTTGGACATTTGGGCTTTTCCTAGATGTGTGCAACAGGGGAATCAGACCTTTAATCATGTACCAGGTGGGTATACCTGAGGTTCTGTTTTAGTCTCCCCAGGAAAATTAGGCCTTATGTTGAGTGGAGGGGGACATCTTGTTGTTTCTCTCTTGTTGTCGTGTGAAGCTGAGGTTCCACTCAAGACATGATGGGGACCTCAGTGATCCCAGGGAAGTCAAGTCTCTTTTTGAGTGTCCTGCAGGAACACAGGATTGCATTGGAGTCGCTGCCGGATCATCATAGGAACTCATTTCCTTTGAAGGCAGGAAAACTCAGAGTTCCATCTCCATTTGCAACATAGATCTCAGGGTCCCAATTGATGTTAAACCAGGAGAGAGGCATCGGCTCATGTTGAGGCATGGAACTCCACTTTTCTCTCTTGTAAAAAAGGTGGGTCAGGACTCCTGTCCAGTTAAGGCAGGTAATATGGGCTTTTATCTAAAGGTACAACAAGGAAGTTAGGCCTCAATTCATGTGGTGAGGCAAATACCCAGAGAAGCATGAGAATCAGGACCTATCTCGAGTTGAGTGACAATCGATGTCCTTTCAACTTCCAGCAGGAAATTCTGGGTTTTCCTCGAGTTTGATTAGAAGATAAAGACCTCCTCTTGAGGTGCAAGATGAAATTTGGGAGTCTTCTTGAGGCAACACAGGGGCTAATCGGCCATCATCTCGCCAAGAGGTGGGGAACACCTCTTTCGAGTTGTGTCGGCGAACACGAATTTCCTGTTGAATGACAACGAATATCATGGGGATTCTCTTGAGCTGCATAAAGGGAGTCAAGCTTTCTCTTGAGATTTGAGAAGGAATTTGGGACTGTACTGGAATCGCTGCACAGGAAAAGGACCTCACCTCGCATTGAAGGGGAAATCTCTTTATTACTTATGTTGCGGCAGGAAGTATAATGTTCCTTTCCATCTGACACTTTGACCTCAGGGGACCACTCCTGAAGCCACAGGTATGTCAAGGCATCTTTCGAGGATTGAGGAGGAACCAAGGAAGATTCTCGAGTCACTGCAAGAGAATCAGGCCTCATCTCGCATTCAGAGGGAAATCTTGGGATGTTCCTATAATTGTGGTGGGCAGTTTCTCAAGTAGAAATGGCAGTTTTGGATTCCTCTCGAGTTGTGACATGGTCTTCTTGGAGCCTCTAATGTTGCCTCAGGGAAGTCAAGCCCTGGTTTCAATGTGCAAAGGCCATTTTGGTGCTCTACTCAAGTCACTAAGGTGGGATAGTGGCTCATCTGGAGTTGAGGCGTGAAATTCAGGATTCCTCTCCATTTTCGACAGGGCTATAAGGGTTCCTATTAAATTCCTACAAGAGATTCACCCCTCATCTCGTTTTGAGGAATGTAGTTCCTCTTTCCTCTCTAGTTGTCAGAACTAGTTTTAGTTTGGAGGGTCATTTGGGCATTTCCTGGACGTGTGCAGTAAGGGAGTCAGACCTCTATCCATGTAGTTGAGGATAAACCTGGGGTTCTGTTCAAGTCACAGCAGTGAAATAAGGCCTCATCTTGAGTTGAGGGGAATATATTGCGTTTTTTCACAAGTTTTGGTGGAAGTCTTGGGATTCCAGTCGAGCCGCGACAGGGACCTCATTGAGCCTCTCATGATGCCCAGGGAAATCTAGTCTCTTTGGAGTTGCCTGTAGGAGAATGGGATTGCTCTGGAGACACTTCCAGGATATTATAGGGTCTCATTTCAAATTAAGGTGGGGTAACTGAGGGTTCTATCTCCACTTGCAACAGGGACCTTGGGTTCCTAACCAGTTGAAACTGGGAGAAATATCTCGGCTCGTGTTGAGGCATGGGACTTTGCATTCCTCTTGTGTTGTTAAAGGAGAGGGAGTAAGGACTCCTGTCTAGTTGATGCAGGTGACTGGGGCTTTTTCTCGAGGTACAACAAGGTAGTTAGGCCTTTCTTCATGTTGTGAGTCGAATACCCGTGAGTTCAGGAGAAACAGGCCTTAACTGGTGTTGAGAGGCCACTCAGTGTCGTTTCTGGAGGCAGGAATTTCTGGGTTCCTCTCTAGTTTCAATAAGTGAGAAAGGCATCCTTTTGAGGTCAGGGAGGAATGCCAGGTGTGACCTTGAGATGAAGAATGGGGCTAATCGGCCCTCATCTCACAATGAGGTTGGGTACACGGAGTTCATTTGAGTTGTGGCGGGGAACAGGAGGCTCCTTTTGAATGATGACACCTATCTTGAAAATTCGCTTCAGGTGTATGAAGGGAGTCAAACTTCCTTCTGGATTTGAGGTGGAACTTGTGACAGTTCTGGTGGTGCTGCTCCGTTAAAGTGCCTCATTTTGCATTAATGGGGGGAATCTCTTCATTTCTTGAGTTGATGGGGGAAGTATAGTGTTCCTCTCGATCTGCCACTTTGATTACAGGGAACCTCTCATGAAACCTAAGGGAAGTCAAGGAAACTTTCTAGTTATGAGGAGCAGCTGAGGAAGGTTCTCAAAGCACAGCAAGGAAATCAGGCCTCACCTTGCATTCAATTGTGAAATCATGGTATGTTTCTAGAGTTGAGGCAGGCAGTTTCTCAAGTTGAGGCCAGCAGTTTTGGATTCCTCTTGAGTTGTGACATGGTCCTCTGGGAGCCTCTAATGTTGCCTCAGGAATGTCAGGCCATGCTTTTGATGTGCAAGGGCCATCTTGGTGCTCTACTTGAGTCACTATTGTGGAATAGGGCCTCATCTGGAGTTAAGGCATGTAACTCAGGGTACTTCTTCATTTCTGACAGGGCTATCAGAGTTCCTATTGAGTTTCTCCAAGAGAGTATGTGCTCATCTCGTTTTGAGGTATGTAACTCTTCTTTCCTCTCTAGTTGTCAGGACTCCTTCTAGTTAACGCTGGGCTTTTGGGCTTTTCCTAGATGTGTGCAACAGGGGAGTCAGATGTCCATCTGTGAAGCTGAGAATAAACCTGGGGTTCTGTTTAAGTCACCGCAGGAAAATAAGGCCTCTTCTTGAGTTGAGGGAGTTATCTTGTTGTTTTTCTCAAGGTTTGGTGGCAGCTTGGCATTGCACTTGAGTCATGAAGGGGACCTCAGTGAGCCTCTCTTTTGGCTCAGGTAAGTCAAATCTCATTTTGATTTGCCTGCAAGAGTGCTGGATTGCACTAGAGTTGCTTCCGGGATATCATAGTGTGTCATTTCAAAGTAAGGTGGGGGAACTCAGGGTTTCATCTCCATTTGCGACAAGGATCTTGGGGTCCATATCAATTTTAAACTGAAAGTGAGTCCTCAGATATTGTTGAGGCATGGAAAAGGACATTCCTTTTGTGTAGTAAAAGGGGGGTGTCAGAACTTCTGTCTAGTTGAGGAACATAATTGGGGCTTTTTATTGATGTACAACAAGGATGTTAGGCCTCCCACATTGTTCTGAGGCACTGATCCATAAATGCAGGAAAATCAGTCCTCATTTGTAGTTGAGGGGCAACTCGGTGTCGTTTCGACTTTTGGCAGGAAATTCTAGCTTCATCTTAAATTTCCATAGGTGATAAAGGACTCCTTTTTTGGTGAGAGATTAATGTCACATGTCCTCTCGAGACGACACAGGGGCGATTTGGCCCTCATCTCGGGATGAGGTGAGGAACATGGGGCTCTTTCGAGTTGTGGCAGGGAACATGAGAATCCTCTTGAATGATGATGCATATATTTGAGATTCTTTTAAGGTTCATAAAAGAATCCAAGCTACCTCTGTGATTAGAGTGGGAACTAGGGACTACTCTGGAGGCGCTGCATGGGAAAAAGGACTCATCTCGCATTGAGGAAAGATTCTCTTCATTTCTAGAGTTGTGGTGTGAAGTATAGTGTTCCCCTTGATCTGCCATTTTTAACTCAGGGACCCTCTTGTGAAGCCGCAGGGGAGTCAAGGCAAATTGGGAGATTCGAGGAGGAGCCAAGGAAGGTTCTCGAGTCACTGCAGGGGAATCAGGCCTCATCTCTCATTCAGAGGGAAATCTTGTGATGCTTCTCGAGTTGTGGAGTGCAATTTCTTGAGTTGCAGCCCTCACTTTGTGATCCATCTGGAGCTGTGACATGATCCTCTGGGAGCCTCTAATGTTGCCTCAGGGGAGTCAAGCCCTCATTTCCATGTGCAAGGGCCATCTCGTGGCTCTTCTCCAGTCACTACAGAAAAGGCCATCATCGTAAGTTGAGGAGTGAACCTCAGGTTTCGTCTCTAGTTTTGACAGGGATATCAGAGCTCCTATTGAGTTTTTCCAAGAGAGTCAGCCCTCATCTCGTTGTGAGGTATGTAACTCCTCCTTGCTCTCGAGTTATCAGAACTCTTTGAATTGAGGCGGGGCATTTGGGCTTTTCCTTGATGTGTGCAACCAGAGAGTCAGACCTCCATCCATGTAGCTGAGGAGAAACCTGCAGTTCTGTTCAAGTGACCGCAGGGAAAGAAGGCCTCATCTCGAGTTGAGGGGGTTATACTGTGCGTTTTCTCGAGTTTTGTTGGGAAGCTTTGGGTTCCACTTGAGTCCTGGTGGTTACAACAGTGAGCCTCTCGTCCTGCCCAGTGAAGTCAAGTCTCCTTTTGAGTTGCCTGCAGGAGTGTGGGTTTGCTCTGCTGTCACTTCCAGAATATCATAGGGACTCATTTCAAATTAAGGCGTGGGAACTCAGGGTTCCTCTCCATTGCCAACACAGATGTCAGGGTCCCTATTGAGGTGAAACTGGGAGGAAGGCCTGAGCTCATGTTGAGGCCTGGGACTCCATGTCCCTCTCGTGCTATAAAAGGGGGAGGGGTCAGGACTCTTGTCTCGCTGACACAGGTAATTGGAGCTTTTTCTCGAGTTACAGCAAGGGAATTAGGGCTCCTTTCGTGTTCCGAGACAAATTCCCAGAGGTGGTGGAGAGTTAGCCTTTATCTGTAGTTGAGCGGCAACTCAGTGTCCTTTCGACTTGTGACAAGAAGCTCTAGGTTCCTTTCCAGTTTCAGTTGGTAATAAAGGTGTCCTCTTGAAGTGCGAGCGGAATGTCTTGTGTACTCTCGAGATGACACAGAGGCTAATCATCTCTTATCTTGTGATGAGGTAGAGAACATGGGGCCTTTCGAGTTGTTTCAGGAAGCATGAGATTCCTCTTGAATGATGACATGTAACTTGCAGATCATCTTGAGGTGCATAAAGGGAGCCAAGATGCCTCTTGAGATTCGCGAGGGAACTTGGGAGTGTTTTGGAGGCACTGCATGAGAGAAATGGCCTCACCTTACATTGAGAGGGGATCTCTTTGTTTCTTGATTTGCTGCAGGAAGTATAGTGTTCCTCTCAATCTACCAGTTTAAACTCTGGGTCCCTCTACTGAAGTCTCAGGGAAATTAAAACAACTTGGGAGGTTTGAGGAGGAGCCGAGGAAGGATCTCGAGTCATTGGAGGGGAATTAGGCCTCATCTCGCATTCAGAGGGAAATCTTGGAATGTTTATCGAGTTACAGCAGGCAGTTTCTCGAATTGCAGCGGACACTTTTGTATCCTTCTCATGTAGCGATGTGGTCCTCTGCGAACCTCTAATGTTGTGTCAGAGTAGTCAGGCCCTCTCCTCAATGTGTGAGGGCCATCTCTGTGATATTCTCGAGTCATTACCATGGAATAGGCCCTCACATTTAGTTGAGGTGGAAACTTCAGGTTTCCTCTCGAGTTTCGACAGGGCTATCAAGTTCCTATTGAGTTTCTCCAAGAATGTCACTCCTCATCTAATTGCGAGGTATGTACTCCCTTTTACTCTCGAGTTGTCAGAACTCCTTTGAATTAAGGCGGGGCATTTAGGCATTTCCTAGATGTGTGCAACAGGGGAGTCAGACCTCTATCCATGTAGCTGAGGAGAAACCTGTGGTTGTGTTCAAGTCACTGCAGGAAAATAAGGCCTCATCTCGAGTTGAGGGGGTTATATTGTGATTTTTCTCGGGTTTAGGTTGAAAGCTTCCGGTTCTATTAGAGTCATGCCGGGGACCACAGTGAGCATCTAGTCTCCCCCAGGGAAGTCATGTCTCCTTTCACGTTGCCTGCAGGAGCGTGGGATTGCTATGGACTCACTTCTGGGATATCATAGGGTCTCATTTCAAATTATGGTGGGGAAACTCAGGGTTCCATCTCCATTTGTGACATGAATGTCAGGGTCCCTTTCAAGATGAAACTGGGAGGAAGGCCTCAGCTCGTGTTGAGGCATGGGACTCCGTGTTCCTCTCATGTTGTAAAAGGGGGAGGGGTCAGGACTCCTGTCTAGTTGAGACAGGTAATTGGAGCTTTTTCTCGAGGTACAACAAGGGAGTTAGGCCTCCCTTCGTGTTCAGAGGCGAATTCCCAGAGGTGATGGAGAATCAGGCTTTATCTGAAGTTGAGGGTAAACACGCTATCTTCTGACTTTTGGCAGGAAGCTCTGGCTTCTCTCAAGTTTCAATTGGTGAGAAAGCCTGGCTCTTGAGGTGCAAGAGAAACGTCGTGTGTTCCTTAGAGAAGACACAGGGGCTAATCATCCCTCATCTCGCGATAAGATGTAGAACACGGGGCCTTTTGAGTTGTAATAGGGAGCACTAGGTTCCACTTGAATGATGATGCGTATCTTGGAGATCCTTTTGAGGTGCATAAGGGAGCCAGCCTTCCTCTTAGGATTCGAGAGGGAACTTGGGTGTGTTCTGGAGGCGGTGCATGAGAAAAAAAAGCCTCACCTCACATTGAGAGGAAAACCCCTTCATTTCCTGAGTTGTGGCGGGAAGTATAGTGTTCCTCTTGATCTGCCTTTTTTAAAATCAGGGACTCTCTCATGAAGCCTCAGGAATGTCAAGGCAACTTGGGAGGTTTGAGAAGGAGCCGAGAAGGTTCTCAAGTCACTGCAGGGCAATCAGGCCTCATCTTGTATTCAGAGGGAAATCTTGCGATGTTTCTCAGGTTGTGGTGAGCAGTTTATCCGGTTGCAGCAGGCATTTTGGGATACCTCTCGAGTTGCTATGTGGTCATCTGGGAGACTCTCATGTTGTCTCAGGGAAGTCAGACTCTTGTTTCGATGTGCAAGGGCCATTTCTGGGCTCTTCTTGATTCAATACAGCAGAATAAGCCCTCATCTTTACTTGAGGTTTGAACCTCAGGTTTCCTCTATAGTTTCAACAGGGCTGTCAGAGTCCCTATTTAGTTTCTCCAAGAGTGTCAGCCCTCATCCCGTTGTGAGGTATGTAACTTCTCATTGCTCTCCAGTTGTCAGAACTCCTTTTCACTGAGTTGGGGCATTTTGGCTTTTCCTAGATATGTGAAACAAGGGATTCAGTCCTCCATACATGTAGCTGAGGAGAAACCTGGGGTTCTGTTCAAGTCATCGCAGGGTAATTAGGCCTCATCTTGAGTTGTGAGGGTTATATTGTGCTTTTTCTCGAGTTTTGGTGGGAAGAATCGGGTTCCACTTAAGTCTTGACGTGGACACCAGTGAGCCTCTCGTCTTTCGCAGAGAAGTCAAGTATCTTTTTGCATAGCCTTTTGAAGCGTGGGATTGCTCTGGAGTCATTTCTGGCATATCATAAGGTCTCATTTCAAATTAAGGCGGGGGAACTCAGGGCTCCATCTCCATTTGCAACACAGATTTTGGAGTCCCTATCGAGTTGGAACTGGGAGAAAGGCCTCATCTCTTGTTGAGCATGGGACTCCATGTTCTCGAGGTACAGTAAGGGAGTTAGGCCTCCCTTCGTGTCCTGAGGTAAATTCCCAGAGCTGGTGGAGAATCAGGCTTTATCTGAAGTTGAGGTGCAACTCGCTTTCCTTTTGACTTGCGGCAGGAAGCTCTGGGTTCCTCTCGAGTTTCAATTGGTGAGAAAATCCTCCTTTTGAGTTGCAACTGGAACATCATACGTCCTGTTGAGATGACGCAGGGACTAATCAACCTCATCTAGCAATGAATGGGAGAACATGGGGCCTTTCCAGTTGTGGCAAGGAGCTGGAGGTTCCTCTTGAATGATGACGCATATCTTAGAGATCCTCTTGAGGTGCATAAAGGGAGTCAAGCTTCTTCTTGAGATATGAGAGGTAACCTGGGAGTATTCTTTGGGTGCTGCATCAGAAATAAGCCTTACCTCACATTAAGAGGGGAATCTCTTCATTTCTTGAGTTGTGGCAGGAAGTGTAGTGTTCCTCTTGATCTGCCACTTTAAATTCAGGGCCACTCTCTTGAAACCTCAGTGAAGTCAAGGCAACTTGGGAGGTCCAATGAGGAGCCGAGGAAGGTCCTCAAGTCACTGTAGGAGAATCAATTTTCATCTCACATTCATAGAGATATCTTGAGATGTTTCTTGTGTTGCAGCAGGCAGTTTCTCGGGTTGCCCTGGGGACTGTTGGATTCCTCTCGAGTTGCCACATTGTCCTCAGGTAACCTCTAATGTTGCCTCATGGAAGTCAGGTCCTCGTTTCGATGTGCAAGGGGCATCTTGGGGCTCTTGTTGAGTCACTACTGTGGAATAGGGCCTCACCTTTAGTTGAGGTATGAATCTCAGGTTTCCTTTCTTGTTTTGACAGGGCTACATATCAAAGTTCCTATTGAGTATCTCCAAGAGAGTCAGCCCTCATCTCGGTGTGAAGGCTATAACTTTGATCTCGAGTTGTCAGAGCTCCTTTTTATTGAGGTGGGGCATTTGTGCTTTTCCTAGATGTGTGAAACAGGGGTTTTAAACTTTATCCAAGTATCTGAGGAGAAACCTGGTGTTCTGTTCAAGTCTCCACAGGGAAATAAGGCCTCATCTCGAGTTGAGGGGGTTATATGGTGCTTTTCCTCGTGTTTGAGTGGGAAGCCTCGAGTTCCACTCAAGTTGTGTCAAGGACCTCAGTGAGCCTTTCTTCTTGTCCAAGGGAGTCAGGTCTCCTTTCGAGTTGCCTGCAGTTGAGTGGAATTGCTCTGGTGTTACTTCCGGGATATCATTGGGTCTCATTTCAAATGAAGGTTGAAGAACTCAGAGTTACATATAATGCTTATGATGTCGTACATATATTGGGTATGATGTCATGCATACATTGGTTGTGATGTCATCCATACAGTGCATGTACTGACACCTGTCTAGTGGATGTGATGTTGGACATAGTCAGTGTTATGTCATAAGTATTGTATTTTGATATCATAAAGAGTGTGAAGTCATGGATAGTGCTTGTGATGTCATACATAGGCACAATGTGATGTCATATCTATAGTGGGTGTGAATTCATCAATAAAATTGGTGTGATGACACAGATATATTGGATGTGATACCACATGTGGTGTGATGTCATAAAGAGTGAATGTCATATCATATAAAGTGAATATGATGTCATACACACCGTGAGTATGAAGTCATATATACAGTGTGTGTGATTAGACAGAGTTAATGTGATCTAAGGAATACAGTGGTTGCTATGTTTTAAATACGGAGGTGTGATGTCATAATGTGTGGAGGTGATGTCATTTATAATTTATATGATGACATAGATATTGGGGTGTGATATCATATATACCCCAATGATGTATGTCATCTACACAGTGGATGTGATGACACAGATACAGGGCATGTGATGGAAGATATAGTGGATGTAATGTCATATATCCTGGATACGGTATTGTAAAAAAAGTAAATGTATGTTATAAATACAGTGGATGTGATGGCATATGTATACTGGATGTGATGTCACATACACTAGATGTGATGCCATATATAGCGGGTGTGATGTCATGAATACAGGGTATGTGATGTCATAAAGAGTGAGTGTGATATCATATGTACTCCATATATTTCCATACATATATTGGATGTAATGTCATGCATACAGTGTGTGTGATACTGTCTACACATTGGGTGAGATGACACAGAGTGGATGTGATTAGTTATAGTGGGTGTGAAGTCATAAATACTGTGATGTCAAATAGAGTGAATGCGATGTCATGTATACTGAATGTGATGCCATGTATACACCCAGTGTGATTTTATACATAGAGTGGTTGTGAGGTCACCAATAGAATGGATGTGATGACATGGATCCAGTGGAAGTGATGTCACATGTATAGAAGATGTGGTGTCATATACAGTTGATGTGACTTCATATATATTGGATGTGATATCATGAATACAGTGGTTGTGATGCCAAAGATGGAGAAGTGGGTTGTCATAAAGAGTGTATGTGTTGTCATATATAATGCATAGGATGTCACACATACAATGGGTGTGATATCATACATATAGTTGGTGTGTTGACACAGATACAGTGAATGTGATGTCAGATATAATGGGTGTGATGTCATATACTGGACGTGATGTCAGATATAGTGGGTTTGATGTCAGATCCAGTGGTTGTGTTGTCACACAGTGTGTGTGTGGTGTCCCATATAGTGGATATGATGTCATAATCATAGTGGGCATAATGTTATAGATAGTGTGGCTGTGATGCCACAGGTATAAAATACAGTGGAAATGATGTCATAAATACCATTGTGTGATGGTAAGTAAAGAGTGGATGTGATGTTATATATAGTGCATATGATGGCATACATATAGTGGGTGCAATGTCATATGTAGAGTGGGTGTGAAGACACAGAATGAGTGTGATGTCAGATGTAGTAGGTTGATGTCATATATAGTGGTTGTGTTCATTTTGCACACAATATGTGTGATGTCATATCACGTGGTATGATAATATAAATGTAGTGGGTGTGACATCATCGATAGAGTTGCCGTGATGTCTCATGTATAGTTAATGTGATGTCATCATCAGTGAATGTGATTTCACATATAGTGGCTGTGATATCATGAATACTGTATATTTTATGTCATAATGAGTGAATGTGATGTCATGTACAGTGCATGTGAAACATATGCATGTCCAGATTGATGTCATATATAGAGTCTTTGTGAGTTCATCAATAGAATAGGTGTGGTGACACAGATACAGTGGATGCAATGTCACATGTATCCAAAATGTCATGTCATAATCCGTGGATGTGATGTCATATATGAGTGTGATATCATGAATACAGTAATTGTGATGCAAAATACATCAGTGCAATGTCACAAAGAGTGGATGTGATGTCATATATAATGCATATGATGCCATACATATCATGGGTATGGTGTCATACATACAGCGGTTGTGATGACATAGGTACAGTGGATGTGATGTAGACACAGAGAGTGTGACGTCATAGATACAGTGGCTGGGTGTTGCTATGTATAGTTGATGTGATGTCATAACTAGTGGATGAGATGTCATATATAGTGAGTGTAATGTCATGAATACAGTGGATGTGATGTCATAGAGAATGGATATGATGTCATAGATACTGCATATGATGTCATGTATATCTTAGATGTAATATTGATACAATGGATGTGATGACACTGATACATTGTGTGTGATGTTAGATATAGTGTGTGTGATGTCAGATATAGTGGTTCTCTTGTAAAATACACTGAGTGTGATGATATATATAGTGAATATGATGTCATAAACATACTGGGTGTGATGTCATAGATACAATGGCTGTGATATCACATGTATAGTTGATGTGATGTCATAATCTGTGGATGTGATATTACATATAGAGGGTGTGATATCATGAACCGAGTAGATGTGATGTCATACAATGGGCATGAAGTCCTAAGAGTGGGTGTGATATCATGAATACATCTGATTTGATGTTTGAAACACTGTGGTGTGATGTCATAAAGAGGGGATATGATTTCATATAGAGCATATGATGTCATACATATACTGGGTGTGATGGACATAGAGTGGGTGTATATCATCTATACAGTGTGTATATCATCTATACAGTGGGTTGAATGACACAGATACAGTGGAAGCGATGTCAGATATAGTGTGTGTGATGTCATAGGTACAGTGGTGTGATGTCCAAGAGAATGGGTAGGGTAACATATATACTCCATATGATGTCATACATATATTGGATATGATATACATACATACAATGTGTGTGATATCATCAATAGAGTGGCTGTGATGATGCAGTAGAGTGTGTGCAATGTCATAAATACTGTAATTTAATGTCATAAATAGTGAATGTGATGTTGAGTCTAGTGCACATGATGTCATACATATGCCCAGCGTGATGACACAGGTAATGGATGTGCTGTTATTTCTATAGAAGATGTGATGTCATATACAGTTGATGTGACTTCACATATAGTGGGTGTGATGGCATGAATACAGTGCAAGTGATGCCATAAATACAGTGGTGTGATGTGAGAATGAGTGGATATGATGTCATAAATAGCCCATATGATGGCATAGATATATTGGGCACGATGTCATACATAAAGTACTTGTCATATCACCTATAGAGTGGGTTTGATGACTCATATTGATGCAGTATCACAAGTACATAAGATGTGATTTCGTACACATTTGATGTGACTTCCTATACAGTGAGTGTCATGTCATGAATACATTGGATGTGATGTCATAAATATAGTGGTGTGATGTCATAAAGAGTGGATGTGATGACATATATAGTACATATGATATCATACCTATAGAGGGTGTGATGTCATACATATAGTGGTTTTGATGATAGGATACAGTGGAGATCATGTCAGATAGAGTGGGTGTGATTTCAGATATAGCGGTTGTGTTGTCATTCACACAGTGCTCATGATGTCTCTTTAGTGGATATAATGTCATAAACATAGTGAGTGTGATGTCACAGATAAATTGCCTGTGATTTATCCTGTACAGTGGATGCGATGTCATAAAGTGGATGAGATATCATATAGAGTGGGTATGATGTCATGATTACAGTGGATGTGATGTCATAAATACAATGGGCTGATGTCATAGAGAATCGATATAATATCATATATATTGCATAAGATTTCATACATATAGTGGGTGTGATGTCATAAATACTGTATATTGATGTCATAAATAGTGAATGTGATGTCATATATAGTGCATGTGATTTCATACATAGGCCCAGTGTGATGTCATACATGGAGTGGGTGTGAATTCATGAATAAAATGGGTGTGATGACACAGATACAGTGGATGTGATGTCACATGTATAGAAGATGTGATGTCATATACCGTTGATATGACTTCATGTATAGCACATGTGATGTCAAGAATACAGTGCATGTGATGTCATAAAGAGTGAATATAATGTCATACATAGTGAACATAATGGCATACACTTCGTGGGTATGAAGTCATATATATAGTGGATGTGATTAGACAGATGCAGTCAATGTGATATCATGAATGCAGTAGTTGTTTTGCCTTAAGTACATGGGTATGATCTCATAAATAGTGGACATTATGTCGTTTATAATTCATATGATTTCAAACATATCGGGGTGTGATATCACACATACAGTGGGTGTGATGTCATCTACACAGTGGATGTGATTAGAGATACAGTGCATGTGAGGGAAGATACAGCGGATGTGACATCATATACCCTGGATATGGTATTGTAAATATAGTGGGTGTATGTCATATATATAGTGGCTCTGATGTCACATACACTGGATGTGATGTCATATATAGTGGGTGTGATGTCATGAATACACAGAGTGTGATGTCATAAAGAGTGAGTGTGATGTCACATATACTCCATATGATGCCATACATATAATGGGTGTGATGTCAAAAATACAGTGTGCGTGATACCATCTATACATTGAGTGAGATGATACAGAATGGATGTGATCAGTTATAGTGGGTGTGAAGTCATAAATACTGTGAAGTCACAAACAGTGAATATGACGTCATGTATAGTGATTGTGATGTCATGTATTCACCCAGTGTGATTTTACACATAGAGTAGTTGTTATGTCACGAATAGAATGGGTGTGATGACACAGATGCAGTGGAAACAATGTCACATGTATAGAAGATACGATGTCATGTTCAGCTGATGTGACTTCATATATATTGGATATGATATCATGAATACAGTGGATGTAATGCAATAAATGGAGAAGTGGGTTGTAATAAAGAGTGGATGCATTGTCATATATAATGCATAGGATGTCATACATATAATCAGTGTGATATCACTCATACAGTAGGTGTGTTGACACAAATAGAGTGGACATGATGTCAGATATAGTGGGTTTGATGTCAGATCCAATGGTTCTGTTTTCACACAGTGTGTGTGTGGTATCACATATAGAGGATATGATGTCATAAACATAGTGGGCATAATGTTATAGATACAGTGGCTGTGATGTCACAGATATAAAATACAGTGGAAATGATGTCATAAATACCATAGTGTGATAGTAAATAAAGAGTGGATGTGATGTCGTATATAGTGCATATGATCTAGGAGCAACACAGTGTCTTTTCGACAAGCAGTAGGAAACTCTGGATTCCTTTCGAGTTTCAGATGGTGAGAAAGTCCTCCTCTTGAGATATGAGTGGGACGTAATGTGTCTTCTCCAGACAACGCAGGAGCTAATCATACCTCATCTCACGATGAGGTGGACGACACATGCCTTTCGAGTTGTTGCAGGGAGCATGAGGTTCCTCTTAAATAATGATGCATATCTCGGGAATCCTCTTGGGGTGCAATAAAGGGAACCAAGCTTCCTCTTGAGATTCAAGAAGGAATGCTGGAGAGTTCTGGAGGAAGTGCTTGGGAAAAAAGACTCAGCTCACATTGAGAGGGAAATCTCTTCATTTCTTGAGTTGTCATGGGAAATTTAGTGTTACTCTCAAACTGCCACTTTCAAATCAGGGAACCTCTCGTGAAGCCTCAGGGAAGTCAAGGCAACCTGGGAGGTTTGAGGAGGAGCTGAGAAAAGTGCTCAAGTCACTGCAGGGGAATCAGACCTGATCTCACATACAGATGGAACTCTTGGGTTGTTTCTCCAGTTGCGGTGGGCAGTTTCTTGAGTTATGTCGGGAAGTTCCTCGAGCTGCAGCGGGCACATTTGGATCCTTCTTGAGTTGCGATGTGGTCCTCTGAGAGCCTCTAGTTTTGCCTCAGGGAAGTCAGGCCCTCGTTTCGATGTGCGATGGCCATCTTGCAGCTCTTCTCGGGGCACTAGAGTGGAATAGGGCCTCAACTTTAGTTGAGGTATGAACGTCAGTTTTCCTCACTAATTTCGACAGGGCTGTCAGCGTTCCCATTGATTTTCTCCAAGAGAGTACATGTTCATCTCATTGTGAGCTATGTCAATCGTCTTTGCTCTTGGGTTGTCTGAACTCCTTTTCATTAAGGTAGCGCTTTTGGCCTTTTATAGATATGTGCATCGGGGGAGTCAGACGTCTATCCATGTAGCTGAGGAGAAACCTGGGGTTCTGTTCAAGTCACCGCAGGGAAATAACTCCCTCACCTCCATCTGAGGGGGTTATATTGTGCTTTTTCTTGAGTTTCCTAGGGAAGATTTGGGTCCCACTCAAATCGTTCTGGGGACCTCAGTGAGCCTCTCCTCTGGACAAGGGAAGTGAATTCTTATTTAGAGTTGCCTGCAGAAACATGGGATTGCTCTGGAGTCACTTCTGAGATATAATAGGGTCTCATTTCAAATTAAGATGGGGGGACTCTGGGTTCCATCTCCATTTGTGACACAGATGTTGGGGTCCTGATCGAGTTGAAACTAGGAGTGAGGCCTCAACTCGTGTTGAGGCATGGGACTCCGTGTTCCTCTCGTGTTTTAAAAGGGGGAAATGTCAGGACTCCTGTCTAGTTGAGGCAGGTAATTGGAGCTTTATCTCGAGAAACAACAAGGCACGGAGGCCTTGCTTCATGTTCCGAGGCAACTGCCCAGAGATACTGTAGAATATGGCTTTATCTGAAGTTGAGGGGCAACTCGCTGTCCTTTGAACATGCGGAAAAAAGCTTTGGGTTCCTCTCGAGTTTCAATTGGTGAGAAAGGCCTCCTTTTAAGGTGTGAGAGAAACATCGTGTGTCCTCTGGAGACAATGCTGGGGCTAATCATCCCTCATGTCGTGATGAGGTGGAGAACATGGCGCCTTTTGAGATTGGGCGGGGAGGATGAGGTTCCTCTTGAATGACGAAGTGTGCCTTGCAGATCCTGGTGGGGGGCATGAAGGGAGCCAAGCTTCCTCTGGAGATTCTAGATGTAACTTGGGAGTGTTCTGGATGTGCTGTATGTTAAAAAAAAGTCTCAGCTCACATAGAGAGGCAAAACAATTCATTTCTTCTGTTGTGGTGGGGAGTATAGTGTTTCTCTCAAACTACCACTTTCAAGCCAGGGAACATCTTGAGAAGCCTCAGAGAAGTCAAAGCAACTTGGGAGGTTCGAGGAGGAGATGAGGAAGGTTCTCCCATCACTGCAGGGAAATCAGGCATCATCTCGCCTTCAGAGGGAAATCTTGGGATGTTTCTTGACTTGCAGGGGGCAGTTTCTCGCCTTACGGTGGGCAGTTTCTTGAGTTGCAGTGGGCAATTTTGGATCCCTCTGGAGCTGTGACATGGTCCTCTGGGAGCCTCCAATGTTGTGTCAGTGAAGGCAAGCCCTCATTTCGATGTGCACGCGTGATCTCAGGGTTCTTCTTGATTCACTACACTGGAATAGGTCCTCATCATTAGTTGAGGTATGAACCTGATCCTTCATCTCGAGTTTTGACAAGGGTATCAGAGTTCCTATTGAGTTTCTCAAAGAGAGTACATGCTGATCTTGTTGGGAGGTATTTATCTTGTTTTTGCTCTTGGGTTGTCAGAACTCCTTTGCATTAAGGCAGGCTTTGTGGCATATTTTCGAAATGTGCAATGGGGGAGTCAGACAACCATCCATGTAGCTGAGCAGAAACCTGGGGTTTTGTTCAAGTAACCACAAGGAAATCAGTCATCCTCTCTAGTGGAGGCGGTGATATGGTACTTCTTCTCAAGTTTTAGTTGGAAGCTGCGGGTTCCACTCAAATTGTGGAAGGGACCTAGTCAGGCTCTGGTCTTGACCAGCAAAGTCAGGTGTCCTATTGCGTGGCCTGCATGAGCGTGGGATTGCTCTGGAGTCACCTCTGGAATGTCACAGAGTCTCATTTCAAATTAAGGCAGAGGAACTCAGGGTTCCATCTCCATTGGCAACTCGGACTTCGGGGTCCTGATGGAACTGAAACTGGGAGGAAGTTCACCGCTCATGTTGAGGAATGATACTCCCTTTTCCTCTCCTGTTATAAAAAAAGGAGGAGTCAGGACTCCTGCCTTATGGAGGCAGGTAATTAGAGCTTTTCCTCGATGGTAACAAGGCAGTGAGTCCACACCTTCGTGTTCTGAGGAAAATTCCGAGAGGTGCGGGAGAATCAGGCTTTACCTAAAGTGCAGGGGCAAATGTCTGTCCTTTGAAATCTCTGCAGGAGGCTAAGGGTTACTCTCATGATTCAATTGGTGAAAAAGCCGGCCTCTTGAGGTGTGAGAGGAACGTCCTGTGTCCATTTGAGACGAAATAGGGGCTAATCATCACTCATCTCATGATAAGGTCGAGAACAGTGGGCCTTTCAAGTTGTGGTAGGGAGCACGAGGTTCCTCTTGCTTGACCATGTGTATCTTGGAGATCCACTTGGCTTGCATAAAGAAAACCAAGTTTCAACTGGAGATTCTATAGGTAATGTGGGAGTGTTCTGGACGCTCTGCATCGGAAAAAAAAAAGCCTCATCTCACATTGAATGGGGAATGTCTTCATTTCTTGAGTTGTGGCGGGAAGTATATTGTTCCTCTCAAGTTGAACCTTTAAATTCAGGGACCCTCTCGTGAAGCCTCAGGGAAGTAAAGGAAAGTTGGAATGTTCTAGGAGGAGCTGTGGAAGTTTCTCGCATCACTGCAGGGGAATCAGGCTTCATCTCACCTTCAGAGGTACATCGTGGGATGGTTCTTGACTTGCGGCAGGCAGTTTCTCAACTTACAGCGGGCAGTTTCTCCAGTTGCAGCGGGCCCTTTTGGATCCCTCTGGAGCTGCAACGTTGTCCTCTGTGAGCCTCTATTATTGCCTCAGGGAAGGAATGCCCTCATTTTGATGTGCACCGCCCATCTCGGGGCACTTGTTGAGTCATTACAGCAGAATCATTCCTCATCTTTATTTGAGGTATGAACCTGAGCTTTCATCTCGAGTTTTGACAGGGCTATCAGAGTTCTTATTGAGTTTCTTGAAGAGAGTATGTGCTCATCTCGTTGTGAGGTATGTAACTCTAATTGCTCTCAGTTGGTCAGAACTCCTTTGGATGAAGGCAGTTCTTTTAGGCATATTTTTGATATGTGCAACGGGGTAGTCAGACCTCCATCCATGTAGCTGAGCTGAAGTCTGTGTTTTTGTTCACGTTACCACAATGAAATCAGTCCTCATCCCATGTAGAGGGAGTGATATCATGCTTTTCCACGAGTTTTAGTGAGAAGTGGCAGGTTCCACACGAATCGTGGTAGGGACCTCAGTGAGCCTCTGGTCTTGACCAGCGAAGTCAGGTGTATTTTTCTGTGGCCTGTATGAGCATGTGATTGCTGTCGAGTCATTTGCGGGATGCCACAGAGTCTCATTTCAAATGAAGGCAGAACAACTCAGGGTTCCATCTCCATTGGTGACTCGAACTTCGGGGTACTGATGGAACTGAAATTGGGAGGAAGTTCTCCGCTCATGTTGAGGCATGACACTCCCTTTTCCTCTCCTGTTGTAAAAAATGGAGGAGTCAGGACTCTTGCCTTGTTGAGGCAGGTAATTAGAGCTTTTCCTCGATGGCAACAAGGCAGTGAGGCCTCCCTTCATTTTCTGAGGCGAATTCCAAGAGATGCTGGAGAATCAGGCTTTACCTGACATCTAGGGGCAAATGGCTGTCCTTTGAAATTTCTGTAGGAGGCTCTGGGTTCCTCTCATGATTCACTTGGTGAAAAAGGCAGCCTCTTGAGGTGTGAGAGGAAAGTCATGTGTCCTTTTGAGATGACACACAGGCTAATCATCGCTCATCTCATGATAAGGTGGAGAACACTGGACCTTTCGAGTTGTGGCAGGGAGCACAAGGTTCCTCTTGCATGACCATGTGTATCTTGGAGATCCTCTTGGTGTGCATAAAGGGAACCAAGCTTCATCTTGAGATTTGATAGGGAAGCTGGGAGGGTTCTGGAGGCCTTGCATGCCAAGAAAAAAAAAGCCTAACTTCACATTGAGAGGGGAATTTCTTCGTTTCTTGAGTAGTGTGGGAGTATAGTGTTCCTCTCAAGTTGACGCTTGAAATTCAGGGACCATCCCATGAAGCTTCAAGGAAGTCATGACAACTTGGGAGGTTCGAGGAGAAGCTGAGGATGGTTCCCGCATCAGTGCAGGGGAATCGGGCCTCATCTCGCCTTCAGAAGGAAATCTTGGGATGTTTCTCGACTTGCAGAGGACAGTTTCTTGACTTACAGTGGGCAGTTTTCGACTTACGGAGGGCAGTTTCTCGAGTTGCATCGGGCATTTTTGGATCCCTCTCAAGCTGTGACGGCATCCTCTAGGAGACTCTAATGTTGCCTCAGGGAAGGCAGGCCCTCATTTCGATGTGCACGGGCCATCTCATTCCACTTCTTAGGTCACTACACCGGAATATGTCCTCATCTTTAGTTTAGGTTGAACCTGAGCTTGCATCTCACATTTTGACAGGGCTATCTGAGTTCCTATTGAGTTTCTCCAAGACAGTATATGCTCATCTCGTTGTGAGGTATTTAACTCGTCTTAACTCTCGGGTGATCAGACCTCCTTTTCATTAAGGTAGGGCTTTGGGGCATATTTGTGATATGTGCAACAGGGAGTCAGACCTCCATTCATTTAGCTGAGCAGAAACCTGTGGTTTTGTTCAAGTCACCACCAGGACATCAGTCCTCATCTCGAGTGGAGGCAGTGATATGGTGCTTTTTCTCAAGTTTTAGTGGGAAGCTGTGGGTTCCCCTCAAATCGTGGCAGGGACCTCAGTGAGCCTCTGGTGTTGACCAGACAAGTCAGGTGTCCATTTGCGTGGCAGGCATGAGCATGGGATTGTTCTGCAGTCGCTTGCGGGATGTCACAGAGTCTTATTTGAAATGAAGGCAGAGGAATTCAGGGTTCCATCTCCATTTGCGACCTGGACTTTGGGGTACCTTGGAACTGAAACTGGGAGGAACGTCTCCGCTCATGTGAGGCATGATGCTCCCTTTTCCTCTCCTGTTGTAAAAAAGGGAGGTGTCAAGACTCCTGCCTTGTTTAGGCAGGTCCTTATAGCTTTTCCTCGATGGCAACAAGGCAGTGAGGCCTCCATTCGTGTTCTTAGGTGAATTCCCAGAGGTGCTGGAGAATCGGGCTTTACCTGAATTGCAGGGGCAAAAAGCTGTCATTTGAAATTCCTGCAGAATGCTCTGGGTTCCTCTCATGATTCTCTTGGTGAAAAAGGCGTTTTCTTGAGTCTTGAGAGCAAAGTCCTGTTTCGGTAATGGGGTGTGGATGTTGCTGAAAAGTTGAGGGTTGGGGCAGAAATAGTTTGTGGGAGGGGCAGTAATATGGAGGGGAAGGGGCGGTAACATACATGTGAAGGGTCAGCAACACGGATGCGAAGGGGAGTTAATGGGGTCAGAGAAGGAGCGGAAACAGAGAGGGGAAGGGGCAGGAATGGGGAAGGGAAGGGGCGGCAATGGGGAGGAAAAGGGGCAGTAATGGGGCGAGGAAGGGGTGGCAGTCTGGTGGGAAAGGGGCGGTAACACGGATGTGAATGGGCGGCAACGGGGAGGTGAAGGGGCGGGAATGTTGCGGGGAAGGGGTGGGAAAAAGGTGTGGAAGTTTCAAAAACTGAGAGGTGAAGAGACAGAAACGGGGTGTGTAAGGGATGGAAATGGGTAGGGAAAACGGGCGGCAACCGAGTTGAAGGGGCTGAAACGGGAATCAGAAGTGCTGGCAACGGGGAGTTGAAGGGGGCGAAACTGCGAAGGGAAGGAGCAGAAATGGTGGTGTGGAAGGGGCAGAAACGAGGTGGGGAATGGCCTGAAATGGGGAGGGGAAGGGGCGGGAACGGGATTGGGAAGGGGCGGCAACATGGGGGCGAAGGGGCAGCAACCGGGAAGGGAAGGGGCGCAACGGGGCGGGGAAGGGGCGGCAATGGGGTGGGGAAGGGGCGGCAACAGGGAGCGGAAGTGCCGGCAACAGAGAGGGGAAGTGCCAGAAATGAGGAAGGGAAGGGGTGGCAATGGGGAGTGTTAGGGGCTGATACATAGAGGGGAAGGGCAGGTAACGAAGAGGGAGAAGGGGCTGAAACAGGGACGGGAAGGGGCAGTAACCAGGCCGAGAATGAAGGGAAACCTGGAGGTGAAGGGGTGGCAACGGGGTGTGGAATGGGCGGGAACGGTGAAGGGAAGGGGCAGGAAAAAGTTGTGGATGGGGCAGAAACTGGAAATTGAAAAGGTGCAACCAGGGTGTGGAAGGGATGGAAACGAGGAGGGAAAAAGGGCGGAAACCAGGGAGAAGGGGCTGAAACGGGAATGGGAAGGGCCGGCAATGGGGCAGGAAAGGGGCAGTAACAGGGCCAGAAATGGTCTGAAACAGGGTCGAGAATGGGTTGAAATGGAGAGGGGAAGGGGCGGGAAAGGGGATGGGAAGGGGCGGAAACGGGGAGGGGAAGGGCGGAAACGGGGATAGGAAGGGGAGGAAACAGGGAGGGGAAGTGGCGGCAATGAGGCGGGAAAGGGGCAGAAGTGGGGTGGGGTAGGGGCGGCAATGGGGTGGGGAAGGGGTGGGAACGAGGATGGGAAGGGGCAGCAACGAGGAGGGGAAGGGGCAGTAACGGGGTGCAGAAGGGGCGGCAATGGGGG
>ML661937.1:37346-143426 GCA_007570785.1 Antilocapra americana
AGGGGAAGGGTCAGCAACTCAGTGTGGAAACGGTGCAAACTGGGAGGGGAACAGGCGGTAACGGGTTGGTTGCGGAAGTGGCGGACAAGGGGCGGTAATGGGGATGGGAAAGGCGGGAACGGGGCGGGAAAGGGACAGAAATGGGGTGGGGAATGGGGTGAAACGGGGAGGGGAAGGGGCGGCCACGGCTAGGGCAAGGGGCAGTGAAGAATTGGCGGAAAGGGGGCGGGGAAGTGACTGCAACGGGGAGGGGAAGGGACTGAAAAGGAGAGGGGAAGGACAGGAAAGGGGACGGGAAGGGGCAGTAAAGGGGATGTGAAGGGGTGGCAATAGGAGGGGAAAATGTGGGAACGGTGTGGTAAACAGGCGGAAAAGGGGTTGGGAAGGGGTTAAGTGGCGAAGGGAAGTGGCGGGAACTGGGATGGGAAGGGGCGGGAACAGGGAGGAAGGGGCGGTATCAGGGTGGGGAAGGGACAGAAACTGGGAGGGGAAGGGGCGTGAATGGGGATGGGAATGGTTGGCAATGGGGTGAGGAAGGGGTGGAAAAGGGGTGGAGGAGGGACTGCAACGGGGACGGGAATGGACTGAAACAGGGAGGGGAAGGTCGGGAAAGGGGATGGGAGGGGGCGGTAACGGGGATGTGAAGGGGCAGCAACAGGGATGGGAAAATGCAGGAATGGTGTGGTAAAGGGGCGGAAAAGTGGTGGGCAATGGGCTGAAGTGGGGAGGCAAAGTGGCGGGAATGGGGATGGGAAGGGGCTGGAACGGGGAGGGAATGGGGCATTAACGGGGACAGAAATGGGCGGAAATGGGGTTGAGAATGAGCTGAAAAGGGGAGTGGAAGGGGCGGGAATGGGAATGGGAAGGTGCGGAAACGGGTAGGGTAAGGGGTGGGAATGGGGATGGGAAGGGTTGGTAATGCGGATGTGAAGGGGTGGTAACAGGAAAATGAAGGAGCAGCAACAGGGATGGGAAAAGGCAGGAAACGGAGGGAAATGGGGTGGGGAATGGGCTGAAATGGGGAGGGAAAGGGGCGATAACGGGGTGGGGAAGGGGCTGAAATGGGGACAGGAAGGGGCTGGAACGGGGATGGGAAGGGTTTGTAACGGGGATGAGAAGGGGTGGGAATGGGGATTGGAATGAGCGGTGACGGGGCCAGATATGGGCAGAAACGGGGTAGAGAATGCGCTGAAATGGGGAGGGAGAAGTGGCGGGATCAGGGATGGGAAGGGGCAGCAATGGGGAGGGGAAGGGGCAGTAATGGGGTGGTAAGGGGCAGAAGCGGGGTGTGGAGTGGGCGGAAACGGGGAGGAGAAGGGGCGGAAATGGGGAGAGAAAGTGGCAGCAATGAGGAGGATAAGTGGAGACAACGGGGAGGGGAAGGGGGGCAACGGGATTTGAAAGGTGTGGAAACGGAGTGTAGAAGCTGTGGGAACTGAAAATGGAATGGGAGGCAACACCATCTGGAAGGGTTGGATGGGGGTGTTGAAGGGCAGGTAACATGGTGTGGAGGGCACAGAAACGGGGTGTGGAAGGGGTTGGAACAGGGTAGGGAAGGGGGGGCCACATGGGGTGGAAGGTGCAGAAATGGGGAGGGGAGAGGCGACAATGGGGAGGGGAAGGGGCTGAAACGGGGAGGGGAAGGGGCGGCAACAGGGTGTCAAAAGGGCAGGAATGAGGAGGGGAAGTGGCAGAAACGGGGAGGGGAAGGCGCGGTAAAGGGCCGGGAAAGGGGCCAGACTGGGGAGGGGAAGGGGCGGGAAGTGGATGGGAAGGGGCGCCAACGGGGAGGGGAAGGGAAGGCAACGGGAAAGGGAAGAGACTGAAACGGGGAGGGGTGGGGCAGCAACAGGGTGTAGAAGGGATGGGAACGGGGAAGGGGAAGGGGCATCAACGGGATGTGGAAGCGGTGGAAACAGGGACGGGAAGGGCAACAACAGGGAGGGGAAGAGCCGGCAACAGAGAGGGGAAGTGCCAGAAACGAGGACAGGAAGGGGTGGCAATGGGGTGTGTTAGGGGCTGATACATGGAGGGGAAGGGGAGGTAACGGGGAGGGAGAAGGAGCTGAAACGGGGACAGGAAGAGGCGGTAAAGGGGCGGAGAAGGTGGGGAAACCGGGAGAAGAAGGGGCGGCAACGGGTGATGGAAGGGGCAGGAACGGTGAGGGGAAGGGGCGGGAACAAGTTGTGGATGGGGCGGAAACTGGGAGGTGAAGAGGAGGAAACGGGGTGTGGAAGGGACAGAAACGGGGAGGGAAAACGGGCGGCAAGGGGGAGGAAGGGGCTGAAATGGGAATGGGAAGAGCCAGCAACAGGGAGGTGAAGGGGCGGAAAAGGGGAGGGGAAGGAACAAGAACACAGAGGGGAAGGGGCGGCGACGGGGAGGGAACTGGGCTTAAATGAGGAGGGGAATGGGCGGCAACGGGGGGGAGGGGCTGAAATGGGAATGGGAAGGGCCGGCAACGGGGAGATGAAGGGAAGGAAACTGGGAAGAAATGGGATGTGGAAGGGGTGGAACAGGGAGGGGAAGGGGCTGAAAGGAGGAGGGGAAGGGGCTGAAACGGGGAGGGGAAGGGGCAGCAACGGGGTGTGGAAACGGCAAAAACTGGGAGGGGAAGGGGCGTTAACGGGGTGTGGAAGTGGCGGAAAAGGGGTGGGGATTGGGTGGAAATAGTGTGTGGAAAGGGCGGTAATGTGGAGGGGAAGGGGTGGTAATGGGGATGTGAAGGGGTGGCAACAGGGAGGGGAAGGGGAGGTAACAGGGGAGGGGAATGGGCTGCAACATGGAGGGGAAGGGTCGGGAATGGGGATGGGATAAGGCGACTACCGGGAGGGGAATGGGCAAGAACAGGGATGGGAAGGGGCTGAAACAGGCTGTTGAATGGATGGAAACGGGGAAGGAAAACAGGCGGCAATGGGGGGGGAAGGGACTGAAACAGGAATCGGAAGGCTCGCAACGGGGATGTGAAGCAGCAGTAGCGGGGATATGAAGGGGCGGCAACGGGGAGGTGAAGGGGCGGGAACGGAGGTGGGAATGGGTGGCAACGGGGAGGGGAAGGGGCGGGAATGGGGATGGGAAAGAGAGGCAATGGGGAGTTGAAGGGGGTGGTAAGGGGCGTCAATGGGGAGCAGAAGGGATGGTAATGTGCCGGGGAAGTGGCGGAAACAGGGAGGGGAATGGGCAGAAACAGGGTGGGGAAGGGTCGGTAATGGGCACAGGAATGGGTGGTAACGGGCACGCAAAGCGGCAGAATGGAGGAGGGGAAGGTGTGGCAATGTGGTGTGAAAGCGTCAAAAAAGGAGTGTAGAAGGAGCAGGAACTGAGAGGGGAAGGGTTGGCAACGGGGTGTGGAACAGTCACAAATGGAGAGGGGAAGGGGAGGTAATAGGGTGTGGTAGGAGTGGGAATGGAGAGTGGAAGGAGAGGCAACGAGTTTTGGAATGGGCACAAACGGGGTTTAGAAGTGGAGGGAACTGAGATGGGAAGTGGCTGCAATGTAGTGTGGAAGGGATGGACGTGGGGAGAGGAAGGGATGGCAATGGGGAGCAGAAGTGGCTGAAATGGGGAGGGGAAGAGGCGGCAAATGGGAGGTGAAGAAGCTTAAATGGGGAGGGGAAGGGGTGGCAATGGGGTGGAGAAGTGGCGGCAACAGGGAAGGGAAGTGCCGGAAATGAGGACGGGAAGGGATGGCAACGGGGTGTGTAAGGGGCTGATACGTGGAGGGGAAGGGGAGGTAATGGGGAGAGAGAAGGAGGGGAAACCGGGAGGGGAAGGGGCTGCAACGGGGGGTGGAAGGGGCGGGAACAGTTAGGGGAAGGGGTGGGAACAAGGTGTGGAAGGGGCAGAAACTGGGAGGTGAATAGGCAGAAACAGGGTGTCGAAGGGATGGAAACGGGGAGGTAAAATGGGTGGCAATGGGAGGGAAGGGGCTGAAACTGAAATGGGAAGGGCCGGCAATGGGGAGGTGAAGGGGCAGAAACGGGGAGGGGAAGGGGAGGCAACGGGGAGGGAACTGGGCTGAAACGGGGAGGGGATTTGATGGCAACGGGGGAAAGGGGCTGAAATGGGAATGGGAAGGGCCAGCAACGGGGAGGTGAAAGGGAAGAAACTGGGGAGGGAAGGGGCAGAAATGGGGTGTGGAAGGGGCAGAACGGGGAGGGAACTGGGCTGAAAAGGGGAGGGGAATGGGCGGCAACAGGATGTTGAAGGGGCTGATACAGGGAGGGGAAGGGGCATCAACGGGGTGTGGAAGCGGCAGAAATGGGGACGGGAAGGGGCGGCAACGGGGAGGGGAAGGGATGGCAACGGAGAGGGGAAGTGCCAGAAACGAGGACGGGAAGGGGTGGCAACAGGGTGTGTAAGGGGCTGATACATGGAGGGAAAGTGGAAGTAACAGGGAGGGGGAAGGGGCTGAAACGGGGACAGGAAGGGTGGTAACAGGGTAGAGAAGGAGGGGAAACTGGGAGGGGATGGGGCAACAATAGGGTGTGGAAGGGTTGGGAACCGGGAGGAGAAGGGGCGGCAACGGGGTGTGGAAGAAGGGGAAATGGGGGGGGAGAAAAGGCAGAAACAGGAAGAGGAAAGTTTAGCAATGAGCAGGAGAAGGGGAGGCAACGGGGAGGGGAAGGGAAGGCAACAGGGTTTGAAAGGGGTGGAAACAATGTGTAGAAGGGGTGGAAATGGGGAGTGGGATGGGAGGCAACGGGGTGTGGAGTGGTAGGAAGGGTGTGTTGAAGGGCAGGTAACGTGGTGTGGAGGGCGCAGAAACGGTGTGTGGAATTGGTGGGAACGGGGTGGGGAAGGGGCGGCAACATAGTGGGGAAGGGCTGGAAATGGGGATGGGAAGGGGTGAAAATGGGGAGGGGAAGGGGCTGAAACGGGGAGGGGAAGGCGCGAAAAATGGCCGGGGAAGGGGCTGGACTGGGGAGGGGAAGGGGCTGGAACTGGAGGGGAAGGGGCACCAACGGGGAGGGGAAGGGGCGCCAATGGGGAGGGAACTGTGCTGAAATGGGGAGGGGAAGGTGCAGCAACGGTGTGTGGAAGGGGCTGATAAGGGGATGGGAAGGGACGACAACGGGGTGTGGAAGGGGCGGGAATGAGGAAGGGGAAGGTGCGGCAACAGGGTGGCGAAGGAGCGGAAAATGGGGAGGGGAAGGGGCGGGAATGGGGATGGGAAGGGGCAGCAACAAGTAGGGGAAGGGGCGGTGACGTGGCAGGAAAGGGGCCGAAACTGGGTGGGGAAGGGTCTGAAATGAGGAGGGGAAGGGGCGGGAAGGGGAATGGCAAAAGGTGGCAACGAGGAGGGGAAGGGGTGGTAACGGGGCATTAAGGGGCATCAACGGGGAGGGGAATGGGTGATAATGGGGCGGGGAAGGAGCGGAAACGGGGAGGCAAGGGGCAGGAAGGGGCGTCAACAGGGAGGGGAAGGGGTGGAAACGGGATGGGGAAGGGGCAGCAACGTGGAGGGGAAGTGGCAGAATTGAGGAGGGGAAGGTGTGGCAACGGGGTGTGAAAGGGGCAAAAACGGGATGTAGAAGGGGCAGGAACTGGGAGGGGAAGGGGTGGCAATGGGGTGTGGAATGGTCGGAAATGGGAAGGGGAAAGGGATGTAACAGGGTGGGAAGGGGGCCGGACCAGGGAGGGGAAGGGGCAGAAATGAGGATGATAAAGGACAGGAACATGGAGGGGAAGGCATGGTAACAGGGCGGGAAAAGGGCCTGACCGGTGAGGGGAAGGGGCAGAAACGGAGAGGGGAAGTGGTGGGAAAGGGGAGGGGGAAGGGGAGGTATTGGGGCGGGAAATGGGCTGGCCCGGGGAGGGGAAGAGGTGGAAATAGGGAGGGGAAGGGGAAGAATGGGGAGGGGAATGGGCGACAATGGGGAGGATAAGTGGCAGAAATGAGAAGGGGAAGGGGCAGATTCAGGGATTGAATAAGGCAGCAACGGGAAGTGGCACTGGTGGAAATGGGGAGGAGAAGGGGCTGAAATGGGAATAAGAAGGGGGGCAACGGAAGGTGAAGGGGCTGCAATGGGGTTGAGAAGGGGCAAAAATGGGGCTGGGAAAAGCGGCAACGGGGAAGTGAGGCTTCGGAAACTGGGAGGGGAAGCAGCGGAAACGGGGTGTGGAAAGGGCGGAAACGGGGAGGGTAATGGGCAACAGCGGGGAGGGGAAGGAGCTGAAAAGTGTCTGGGGAGGGGTGGCAAAGGGCTGTGGAAAGGGCGGAAATGGGGCTGGGAAGAGACAGCAATGGGGAGAGGAAGGGGCTGAAACAGGAAGGGGAAGGGGCGGCAACTGGGTGTGGAATGGGAGGGAACGGAGAGGGGAAGGGGTGGCAACAGGGGGGGGAAGGGGCGGCAACAGGGAGGGGAAGTGACAGAAATGAGGAGGGGAAGGGGTGGCAATGGGGTGAGAAAGGGGCGGACACTGAGTGTATAAGGGGCGGGAACTGGGAGGGGAAGGGGTGGCAACAGGGTGTGGAAGGGTCGGAAATGGGGAGGGGAAGGGGAGGTAAAAGAGTGTGGAAGGGACGGGAATGGGGAGTGGAAGATGAGGCAACGGGTTGTGGTAGGGGCAGAAACGGGGTGTAGAAATGGAGGGAACGGGGAGGGCAAGGGGCAGCAACGTGGAGAAGAATGGTCTGAAATGGGAAGGGGAAGGGGCGGCAACAGGGTGGTGAAGAAGCTGAAATTGGGAGGGGAAGGAGTGGCAATGGGGAGGGGAAGTGGTGGAAACAGGGTATGGAAGGGGCAGAAACGGGGAGGAAAAGGGAAGGGAACTGGGAGGGGAATGGGCTAGAGGTGCTACATGGGAAAAAAAAGTCTCACCTCACATTGAGAGGGGAATCTCTTTGTTTCTTGAGTTGTGGCGGGAAGTATAGTGTTCCTCTCAAGTTGCCCCTTCAAATTCAGGGACACTCTTGTGAAGCCTCAGGGAAGTCAAGGCAACTTGAGAGGTTCGAGGAGGAGTCAAGGAAGGTTCTCGAGTCACTGCAGGGGAATCAGGCCTCATCTCACCTTCAGAGAGAAATCTTGGAATGTTTCTCAACTTGCAGCGGGCATTTTCTTGAGTACAGCTTGCAGTTTCTCGAATTGCATTGGGCCCATTTCGATCCCTCTTGAGTTGCAACGTGGTCCTCTGGGAGCCTCTGATGTTGCCTTAGTGAAGACAAGTCCTCATTTCGATGTGCACGGGCCATCTCAGGGCACTTCTTGAGTCACTACACTGGAATAGGTCCTCATCGTTAGTTGAGTTATTGACCTGAGCTTTCCTCTCGAGTTTCGACAGGGCTATCAGAATTCCTAATGTGTTTCTCCAAGAGAGTACACGCTCATTTTGTACTGACATATGTAACTCATCTATGCTCTTGGCTTTTAAGAACTCCTTTTCATTAAGGCAGGGCTTTGTGGCTTTTTTTAGATATGTGCACTGGGGGAGTCAGACCTCCACCCGTGTAGCTGAACAGAAACCTGGGGTTCCGTTCAAGTCACCGTGGGGAAATCAGTCCTCATCTCGAGTATAGGGGGTGATATGGTGCTTTTTCTCGAGTTTTAGTGGGAAGCTGCAGGTTCCACTTGAATCGTGGCAGGGACCTCAGTGAGACTCTGGTCTTGATCAGCAAATTCAAATGTCCTTTTGAGTGGCCTGCATGAACATGAGATCGCTCTGGAGTTGCTTCCAAGATATCACAGAGTCTCATTTCAAATTAAGGCAGAGGAACTCAGGGTTCCATCTCCATTTGCAACACGGATGTCGGGGTCCTATCAAACTGAAACTGGGAGGAAGTCCTCCACTAGTGTTGAGGCATGGCACTCCGTTTTCCTCTCCTGTTGTAAAAAATGGGAGGATTCATGGTTCCTGCCTTGTTGAAGCAGGTAATTAGAACTTTTCCTCAAGGGACAACAGGGCAGTGAGGTCTCCCTCCGTGTTCCAAGGCGAATTCCCAAAGGTGCTGGAGAATCAGGCTTTACCTGAAGTTGAGGGGAAAATGGCTGACCTTTGAACTTTCTGCAGTAGGCTCTGGTTTCCTCTCACGATTGCATCGATGAAAAAGGCCACTTTCTGAGTTGTAAGGGGAAAGTCATGTGTTCGCTTGAGACGACACAGGTGCTAATCATCGTTCATCTCGTGAAACGGTGGAGAACACGGGGCCTTTTGAGTTGTGCCAGGGAGCATGAAGTTCCTCTTGGATGACGATGTGTATCTTGGAGATCCTCTTGAGGTGCATAAAGGGAGCCAATCTTCGTCTTGTGGTTCGCAAGGGAACGTGGGAGTGTCCTAGAGGTGCTGAATGGGGAAAAAACCCTCTCCTCACACTGAGCAGGGAATCTCTTCATTTCTTGATTTGTGACTGGAAGTATAGTGTTCCTCTCAAGTTGCACTTAAATTCATGTACCCTCTCGTGAAGCCTCAGGGTAGTCAGGCAGCTTGGGAGGTTCGAATAGGACCTGATGAATTTCTCGAGTCACTGCAGGGGAACCAGGCCTCATCTTGCCTTCAGAGGGAAATCTTGGGATGTTTCTCGACTTGTGGCGGGTAGTTTCTCAAGTTGCAGCAGGCACTTTTGGATCCCTCCAACTTGTGACATGGTCTGTTGAGAGACTAATGTTGCCTCAGTGAGGCAGACCCTCATTTCGATGTGCACCGGCCATCTCGGGGCACTTCTTGAGTCGCTACACAGGAATAGGTCCTCATCTTTATTTGAGTTATGAACCTGGGCTTTCCTCACGAGTTTAGACAGGGCTATCAGAGTTCCTATTGTGTTTCTCCAAGAGAGTACACACTCACCTCGTTGTGATGTATGTAACTCGTCTTTACTCTCGGATTGCCAGAACCCCTTTTCATTAAAGCTGTGCTTGGGGCTTTTTTTAGATATCTGCAATGGGGGAGTCAGACCTCCATCCATGTAGCTGAGCAGAATCCTGGGTTTCTGTTCAAGTCACCATAAAGAAATCAGTCCTCATCTCATATGGAGGGCGTGATATGCTGCTTTGTCTCACATTTTAGTGGGAAGCTACTGGTTCCACTGGAATCGAGGCAGGAACCTCAGGGAGCCTCTGGTCTTGACCAGCAAAGTCAATTGTCCATTTGTGTGGCCGGCATGAGCATGGGATTGCCCTGGAGTCACTTCTGGGATGTCACAGAGTGTCCTTTCAACTTAAGTCAGAGAAATTCAGGGTTCCATCTCCATTTGCGACATGGATGTCTGGGTCCCTATCGAACTGAAACTGGGAAGAAATCCTTCGCACTTATTGAGGCATGACACTTCGTTTTCCTCTCCTGTTGTAAAATAGGGAGGAGTCAGGACTCTTGCCTTGTTGAGGCAGGTAATTAGAGCTTTTCCTTGTGGGACAACAAGGCAGTGAGGCATCCCTTCGTGTTCTGAGGTACATAGGTTCATTTGGGTTGTACTTTACGTTCTGCATATGTGATATCATATGATGTTTACCTTTATCTTTCTGACTTACTTCACTTAGCAGGATAATCCCTGGGGCCATTCACACTGCTATAAATAGCATTATTTCATTATTTTATGAATAAGTAATATTTCTCTCTCTCTCTCTCTCTCTCTATATATATATATATATATATATATATATAACATCTTAAGCATTCATCTGTGTATCGACACTTAGGTTGCTTCCATATTTCAATTGTTGTAAATAATGCTGCTATAAATACAGGGCTATATCTTTTCAAAGTAAAATTTTTTCTGGTTATAAACCAGGAGTGGGGTGGCTGTATCCATGTGGTAACTCTGTTTTCAGTATTCTGAGGAACCTCCAGACTATTCTCCACAGGGGTTGCACCAACTTCCATACCCACCCACAGGGCACAAGGGCCCCCTCTCCCCACCCACTTGCTAGCACTCAGTTATGTTGTTGTGTGCTCACACATCGTCACATTTTGTTCTCCTTGATTCCCGGGCAAGGCCTCTTCTGTCCTTTGTTGGCACAATGCACGTCTCAGAGGCATGTGAAAACAACCGAGCACCTGGGTCCTGGCTCAGCGGGAGGCTGCGTGATTGTGAGCAGCCTCACTGCCCCTGGGGCACTCGCTCTGAGTGCTGTAGCAGGGTGGAAGTTGAGAGGGACTTCCCTCCAGGGCTCCCACCCTGGACCTGCTGCGGCCTCCCAGCCATCAGCACTTCTGCACCATGCTCGCTGTTCAGAAGTTGCTGGCCCCCTCACTCTCATCATACAGCAGGGACCAAGGCATTCTCCATCCAGAAGGAAAGGGACACAGTGAGAACGAGAGGTAGCTGTGCAATCCACTGAGGGGAACGTTCCTGAAAGTTCAAGATCACATGCCATCACATCACTGTCCAGAGAGGATTCTGAGACTCAGACCAGTCTCTGTGGATAACTTTGAAGCTTTCTTCATCACTGGTTGACATACAGGTCTTGATCCTCTTGAATAAAACTTCTCGAATCCAGACACCCATCATTTAGTTACTGAGAATACAGGTAGAGCCAAGCAGAAAGTGTAAAAGGGGAAAAATCTCTCTTGAAGGAACAAAACAACAAGAAATGCCTGCTGAAGAGTTGTTGGCTCTGTTTATGAAATCTCCTTCTGAATGTCATCTCTGCATTTCGGGGCTAATCTCTGCTGGATTTCTATCCTCATTTCAGCAGGTCACCATCACTTAGAAAGTTGCAAAACATGTCTCTTTCTAAACATTCTCTTGAAATGAGCCTTGTCACAGGTTCAGTTGAGACTTTCCCACTTGGTGGAAGTGGGCAAATTTTATCAGTTTTCCTTTCCATTGCAAGAAAACTATCAGAGACTGGGAGCCTCCTGTCATAGCAGCTCACTTACCTGCAGGTTCAAACCCACAGCTGGGTTCCCTCACCCTCTGTGGCTTCCTTCAGGGAGCTGATGCCTGCCTTCCAGCACCAGAGCATTACCTATGCAGACTAAGCTTCTGGCAGGAGATTAAGGCATTTCTTTATAAAAAGAAAAGAAGAACACATTGTGTCTGTCCTTTATCATAGATTAAATTCTTGTGGGCTTGCAAAGTAGAATGCAAACCTTCTGACTGGAAAAGCCATACCTGGCTGGTCTCCCTTGCAGGAGAAGCAGAGCACCCTCATGCCCCACACCGAGACTCCACAGATGCATTCTGACCTTCCCCTAATGGGTCCATGCAGCTCAATTAAGAGCAACTACGAGGGGCACTAAGAGCATTAGAGGGTGCCTGCCTACAGGGCTCGTGTCTATGGGAAGACTCTTTGAATAGAAAGTCTTTCCTGGAGTCAGAGCTGTACCACCCTGTGCACAGGGCCAGGAAAAGCCGGAGGGATTCCCCAAGTCTGTGCCTGAGACATTGGTGGGACCAATCTGGAATGAGATGCTGCCTCAGACAGTGCCTACAGACTCTGGATGCTCTCCCTGATCAAGTACGTGCATTCAGAAGCTGGATGCTGCTCTAAAAGTCAGCCGGTCACCCTCTTCCTTCCCACCAGCACAGCCACCGCCAGTGAGAGAGACAAAAACACCCAGACACCCAATCCCTTCACCCACAGGCGTATGGCCCATAGGGCAGAGCCAGGACCAAAGTCGGTCTTTCATCCATGCTTGCAAAGTCCAGGTGCCTGTGACAGGGTGTTTGTCACCTCTTGTGCACTGGGGAAAGCTGACCTCATTGTTGATCGAGTCCCACGAAAATATCCTCTGCAGAACAGATTGCACTGAGTCGTGGCAAAGGCCCAGACACAGGGCACTGCAGCCCTGTGCTTAACTCCATTTCCTAGAACTGCTGCAGAGTTGGGTTTCTGGTGATTCAACGGGCACAGCCTGGTGTATCCTCTGAAACCAGTATTAAAACTCCTTTGTCTGAATCTGTTAGACTACCCAGTAGGCCCTGGGGACTGACTCATCCACTGTAGGCAGGAAGTCTTTCTGTGATGCCTACTAAGTGCCAAACTTGTGTTGGATGCTGGGCATGCAGATGTGAACAAGGCAAAGGCTGCCCTCAAGAAGTCCAGCATCTCCCAAATTACCAGCTGGCCAAGGGGATAAAGGAGCATGGAAAGGAACTACCTTGTCAAGCACCTCGGTTGGAGGTGGGCTGCCTGCACTCTTACTTCTGCTGACTGACAGCATTAGTGTACATGGTAGTCAGTTAATAATGGGTGTTAATTTTCCATGCTGAGCAACAAATGACCAAATGACTCAAAATGCTTTAAATGAAAAAATGTTATCACTGAACATACCTGTGGGAAAAGGACTTTTATTTATGGGGGAAATACAAGTCCAGGTGGCCTTCAGGACTGACCAAAGTGGGTGTAGATGATCTGGGCTGGGGTCTGGACCTTCAAAAGCCAGGTTTGCATGTCTGTAGGTGGGAGAGCTCTGACAAGACTTGAGTCTACACACTTAACTAACTCCTGTCTATGCTGTGAACATGGGATCATGATGTCCATGGCTAAGAGGTAAAATCTCATCTGTTAATTGGAGAAAGCATCATTATTCCTGGTGCCTGGAACCTGGATGAAGTCAAGTATCAGTTGCTCAGTCTTGTCCAACTCTGTGCCACCCTATGCACTGTGGCCCACCAGGATCCTTTGTCCATGGAATTCTCCAGGGCAGAATAAAGGAGTGAGTTGCCATGCCCTCCTCCAGGGGATCTTCCCAACCCAGGGATTGAACCTATGTTTCTTAAGTATCCTGCATTGCAGGCAGATTCTTTACCACTAGCACCACCTGGAAATCCCCTATGTATGAGGCACATGGCATATTTTAGGCTTTTATTTATATCACCATTTGGTCCCAGAACAACTCTTTAAGAGGAAGATGCCAATGACCAGCTAATAAAGGTAACCTGTAGAACTCCACTCAGTTAGCCACTGTTGCTGCTAAGATGAGTGCTGAGGTTCACTGCCCTTTATAACTAAGAAACAAATGTACATGATCAGCCACATGGATGCAATGTGCCTGCTGTCAGTCCTGGCAATACCATAGGCAATTCTTTACTTCAGTTACTCGTCAATGAAATGGGGACATAATACCTTCTTCACAGGATTATTTCAAAGACTAAAGGAGTCACTACATGTAAAACACTTAGAACAGTGCCTGACGAGGTGATAGTGGTGTAATTATGATGTTGTTGCTATTCTTATTATTATCACACTGGTACTATCAAAGTGGGAATAGTCAGAGACAGCATCACTGAAGAGATGCTGGAACTGAGTCTTACAGGCAATGCAGATATTTAGAGGAGATTAGGTGGGCAGGACATCGAGGGGGAGGAGGGGTGAGCAGGCCCAAAGGTGTGAAAAAACACAGCTTCCCTTCTAAAGAACAAGGCATTTGGGAGGTGTGAGTTGGGTGACAGGAGATTGTCTGAACAAGTCTTTGATTTTGTGCCAAGGGTTTAAACTTTGTCATGCGGGGAATTGAGAGCGACTTGAGGGTACTAATCAGAAGAGTGCCAAGGTCAAAACTGTGTGGGAATCCTTAGGCAGAGGTGAGGAAGGCAGTAATGAAAGTATTACCATGGCAGTGGGAGGTGGCGGGACATGTTTCAGCAGGTGAGGTTGAGGAGACCTGCTGAGGAATCAGATATGGCCATTTGAGAGAGTTGAGTGTGAAATTACTTCCCTTTAAAATAAGTGGTCTGCTAGTTCTACTTCCTTGAGTCCAAAAGGAAAAGCAGAAATCTCTGTATCTGCCAAGTGTAAGGAGCCACAGCAGATCAGCTCCTGGTCACCCCGATACCCCACAGTCAGGTGGCACCCCCAACTCACAGATTCTGAACCATGAACTGAGGTCTCTGCCTTCAAGATGCACACCCAACACTCAGTGACTCACTCCTGCTTACAATCGGGTCATTGACCATGAGGGGCAAGGGAAAGTGACACAGACTCGGGGTCAGCAGGGGGCATAATCAGGCAGACCGAGGGGGATGTTAGAGTCCCACCATCCAGAGTCCATGAGTCAGATTCAAGATTTGATCAAGTTCAAAAAAAAAAAAACAGAAGACTTAATTATAGCCTGCCCTCACTGAGATTATAATAAAAGTCTCATTTCTTTGCATTCTGTAATGTGTACATCCAAATAAATATCATCCTTCTCAGGAAGCTGCATAGCTTGTTCTAATGAGAGGGCATTGCTCAGAAGAATTTAGGATATTGATTGCAATATGACCTTCTTGGACCAGGCTCCCAAGGAATCTGTAGTTCTAATTTTAATAATATACCTGAACATTGACAGTTACTGTAATCACCAAACCTAAAATAACTTTCTTAATAAATTTAGCTTTAAGTGATCTTTTTCACTTTGTAAAACCAGAGCTAACATGGGAAAAAAAGTAATTTGCAACTTTAAGGTTATTCAAGAGAACAAGCCACAGCCTCTGAACCTCAAAATTTCAAAGACATACATCCTGTCCATGAATTATTTGTCCTTCATTTATTCAGCAAATATTCATTGACCCCTTACTTTGAATAAGACACTGTACATTTTTCTTTGTGGGATACAGAGTTGTATAGAATGGATTCCTAAGCTCCCCATATAGTTGAAAAAACAAAACATATATGTATCATTAGAACTCCAATCAGAGCTTACTCATACTGGTTAAAATTCATCACAGAACTATCAGATCACAATACCAGCAGATAATAAGACCTATTATGACAAGTGTGACATACAGGACATTACAGGAACTGTGGGAAGAGTACCCAAAATAGCCTTGACACCACCCTGGTCCAGATCCAGGTTGAAAACACACAGTGAGGAATGCAACAGCCAGTGTATGTTTCACTATTTCTCTTGTAGTTTGCCTAACCTCACAAAACTCATAAAACCAAGCCCCTTCCTTGGCATTGATCCTTTGAATTTTGTGATTATGCTAAACATCCAAAAACTTCACCCAGGGTGATGCATATGGGGCATAAAAGTTTTGCTCTAACTCAAAAGCAGAAGAGAAGTGAAAAGCAAAGCAGAAAAGGGAAGATATACCCATCTGAGGGCAGATTTCCAAAGAATAGCAAGGAGAGATAAGAAAGCCTTCCTAGGAGAACAATGCTAAGAAATAGAGGAAGACAATACAATGGGAAAGACTGTAGATCTTTTCATAAAAATTAGAGATACCAAAGGAACATTTTATGCAAATATAGCCACAATAAAGGACAGAAACAGTATGTGCATAAAAGAAGCAGAAGATTTTAAGAAGAAGTGGCAAGAATACACAGAAGAACTATACACAAAACACCTTCATGACCCAGATAATCATGATGGTATGATCACTCACCTAGAGCCAGACATTCCAGAATATGAAGTCCAGTGGGCCTTGGGAAGCATTACTACGAACAAATCTAGTGGGGGTAATGGGATTCCAGCTGAGCTACTTCAAATCCTAAAAGATAATGCTGTAAAAGATCTACATTCAATATGCCAGCAAATTTGGAAAACTCAGCAGTGGCCACAGGACTGGATAAGCTCAGTCATTCCAATCACACGGCAATGCCAAAGAATGTTCAAATTATGGCGAATTGCATGCATTTCACATGCAAGCAAGGTCTTGCTCAAAATCATCCAAGCTAGGCTTAAACAGTACTGAAACTGAGAATGTCCAGAGTTCAAGCTGGATTTAGAAAAGTCAGAAGAATCAGAGATCAAATTCTCAACATCCATTGGATCATCAAAAAAGCAAGAGCACTCCAGAAAAATATCTATGTCTGCTTTATTGACTATGCCCAAGCCTTTGACTGTGTGGATCACAACAACTTTGGATAATTCTTCAAGATATGGGAATATCAGATCACCTGACCTACCTCTTGAGAAATCTGTATGTAGGTCAAAAAATAACAGTTAGAATCAGGCCTGGAACAATGGACTGGTTCCAAATTGGGAAAGGAGTTCCTCAAGGCTGTATACTGCCATCCTGTTTATTTAACTTATATGCAGAGTACATCATGAGAAATTCTGGGCTGGATGAAGCACAAGCTGGAATAAAAATTGCTGGGAGAAATACCAACAAGCTCAGATATGCAGATAACACCACCTTTTCAGCAGAAAGTAAAAAGAAACTTAAGAGCCTCTTGATGAAAGTGAAAGAGGAGAGTGAAAACATTGGTTTAAAACTCAACATTAAAAAATGAAGATAATGGCATGTGGTCCTATCACTTCATGACAAATAGATAGGGGGGCAATGGAAGCAATGGCAATCTTTATTTTCTTGGGCTTCAAAATCACTGTGGACAGTGACTGCAGCCATGCAATTAAAAGATGCTTGTTCCTTGAAAGGAAAGCTATGAGCAATCTAGACATAGTACTGAAATCAGAAACATTAGCTGACAAATGTGCATATAGTCAAAGCGATGATCTTTCCAGTTGTCATACTTGAATATGAACATTGGACTATAAAGAGGTCTACACACCAAAGAATTGATGCTTTTGAACTGTGGTGTTGGAGAAGACTCTTGAGAGTCCCTTGGATTGCATGGAGATAAAACCAGTCCATCCCAAAGGAAATCAGTCCTGAATGTTCTTTGGAAGGATCGATGCTAAAACTCCAAAATTTTGGCCACCTGATGTGAAGATCCGACCCTTTGGAAAAGACCTTGATGCTGGAAAAAATAGAAGGCAGGAGGAGAAGGGGTCGACAGAGTGTGAGAAGGTTGGATGGCATCACCAGCTCAATGAACATAGATTTGAGTAAGCTCCAGGAGCTGGCGAAGGTCAGGGAACCCTGATGCTGCAGTCCCTGTGGTTGCAAAGAGTTAGACATGCCTGAGCAACTGAACAGCACCAAAAGGCAGACAGTTTCTAAAACGTAACACTTCTATGGATCAGTTTCCTAAAGATACTAGCTGACTTTGGGGAGCATACAGAGACTCCTCCCATTTTATTTTTGGGATGATTTCTCCTAGTGAACATGCCTGTCATCTGCCTGAAATGTGACATGTAATTTCTCAAGCGAAAGTTTACATGTGACTGTGAAAGGTTAACATGACACTTTTTAACACCATTTGTGAGCAGGTGAAGCCACCTCTGATTCCCATGAAGCACTCATGGTGATGCTGCTTACCTGGAGTCATGGCATGTCTGATTACTTTCAAGTGGCCCAATAAACGTGAACTGAAATAAAACTCAGTCCCGCAAGTCATTCAGGGGAACCCCCAAATCCTTCACTCAATGTCAGCTATAACAAGGTTTCAGAGTCAAACACAGCAATATCCATCTGCAGTGTTTACTGGAAGTCACATATTTGGAAACAAATATTTTCATTCTCTGTAGTAGTTCTGTGAAGTTTGGTCAGCATCCTGCTTAATATCACCTCAATGTATGAACCTTGTGCATCAAGGATACATATGCCATGAACTGGCAAATAAAGATATCTGGCTGCTGCACCCAGCAGGGCCATGGCCCATCTTCTGTGCTGGCCTTTCTCCCCCACCCGGCTGGCCTTTGAACCATTCATCCATGCTCAAGAGATATCTGGGCAGTGATAGCCAGATTGCTTGAATAGCTGTTGTTTATATACCATGAGTTTAGCATCTTGTGGGAATTATCTGGCACACAAATTCCTCTGAGGACACAGATGGGAGCCATGAGGACAAGCTCTGTCTTTATGGTTTCCTTTTAGTCTGGTCACTTTTTTCCTCTTCCAATCTGTGCTATTTTTCATCACTTCATTCTCTTCTGTAACTGTCACATCTCTCCATCCAGCTGAGCAGGTATAAACTCATGTTCTGAAATGAATGGGGCAGGAAACCAGAGACAGAAAAAAATAGGTATTTTCTGTTTGCAAGTATGTGATGTACTTCAAAGCTTTTCCGTTTATAATTTGAATTTCTCCCCATCTGGCAGCATGATCTTTATTGACCAGAACTACCTTATGGATTGGTTGTGAATTTGCTTGCTTCAATGTGGTTATTTTCCCGTTAGGAAGCAATGTAAATTGGAACTCAGATTTTTTTTTTTAAATTTGAGCCAAAATAGTCTGTGTCAGCTACCTGGAGGTTTTAAAAGACCAAATGTTTTTATGCCAGTTGTGTCTCTGTGAACAAAGGCTGAGCAAACAGAACCATTTTTGTGCAACTTAAGTTTGAGCAAAGGGGCAACAAGTGAGACACTCTAAATCTAGCAAGGATGTAAGAAATCTCAGGAAGGAGCAAAGAGACTCATATTAACAAATATTTTTGTTCACAAGCGGCTGCTCACTTGCGTCTAAGTGTGTGTGCATGAGTGTGTCCATAGGTGCACACATGGAGAATCAAGTGTTTAATGAATGACAGAGGCATTTACAGCAGAACATGTCCTGTGTTCTAGGGCTAGCCGAAAACGGATGACAGGGAAGGAAAGCTCAGAGGCAGCAAACAGGTGGTCCTGCTTCCCATCGTCCCCTTCCTGCCCCTCCTCGCCTTTCACATCAGACTGAGAAGAGCGCCTCCCTCTGGGCACAAACGTGGAGCACCGAACCTCCCCAGGGTCCCTGTTTATATCACACGGGAGACTGCACTTGATCACAGCTTCCTAACGTCTGTGCAGACAGGCTGCCTCGGCTTACCAGAGCCAATGAGGTGAGGCAGCATCTCTGCAGCCCCCAGCCCTGCACATTACAGACACTCAGAGTGGTGGTGTCATCATTTTTACTGTTCCTTTTATTAATAATAGACCTTAGCCACCCTATATTCCACAGTTGGGGCCCAGGTGAGAAACACCCCTTGGCTGGAACCACAAGTAGCTGGTGGCCGCGCTGACCCAGACAGGACTGGGTACAATGTCCTGAATCCTGGGCCTGTGTACAGACATCGGAATGGTGCACCTTCTTCTGGGTACTGTTTCTGTGCCTGACTGCTTTCTTCCACAAGCCTCTGAGCTCCCTGGTGGTATATTCTTCTGTCTTCTTTGGCACTTATCTCTGGAACTTGGTACTGCTATCTGAACATGGTAGAGTCTCAATATGTTTGTCAGGTTGAATCACATGCAAAGTAAGAAGAAACTGCAAATAGGAGCTGTTGGAAAGATAGCAGTTCAACAGTCTTCTTGGATTCTTACCATCTAGAGAGATTTGGACCACAGTAGTCTGTGCAGAGACAGGGGGAAGGAAGGTATTGCAGAAAGCAGTGTTGAACATGAGAAAGCTCCCTACTGTTAAAAACAACGTATTTCATCAAGTAGCTCTTGGCTGGAAGCAAGTGAGATTGTTTGGAAGAAGAGAAAGAAAAGTAAGGAAAACCAACTGAAAGCTTCAGTGGTGAAGCCTCTGAAAAGGCTCTTTAGTAAAAGTGTCTTTAATGGTTTAAAATGAGTTTAGCAGTCTCCCCTTTAAGCGTTTCAAGCTCCCTGAAGTCATGTGTGTGTGCCTCCCTGGTTTATGGTGTTTCTACTTTTCTTACAGAAATTCTTGGCAACACTAACCCAGGTCTGGTCTAAGGATCACAAAGCCCAAATATCTTACTCTGACCTTGGAATATCTACTTTTTTTCTCCATTTCTTGTGAGTTTGAGTTAGGTGTTTTCTTAAATTATCTGCCAATTTTCAGGAGCCCAAGAGTCTAGAAATCTCTAAACAATGGGTGATCTTAAAACTCACACAGAGCGGTGGGTTGAGGCCATCTTTGCCAGAGGAGCGTTTGTGATAGCATGAAAGGTGGAGGACACAGAACTTTGACCATGACATCAATGAACCCTTGGGGGCGGGGCTTCCCAGAGGAGATTTGGGTATTTGGATGAGATTAGGCTATAATGAATCCATTAAAATTATACACACAGGCTGCTTATTAACTTTGATGTCCACTAACAATGCAGAAGACCCCGGTTTGATTTCTGGGTCAGAAACATCCACTGCAGACTGGATAGGCTACCTACTGCAATATTCTTGGGCTTCCCTTGTGGCTCAGTTGGTAAAGAATCCACCTGCCATGCTGGAGACCTGAGTTCAATCCCTGGCTTGGGACGATGTGCTAGAGAAAGGACAGCTACCCACTCCAGTATTCTGGCCTGGAGAATTCCATGAACTATATAGTTCCAATGGATCTCAAATAGTCAGACACGACTGAGTGACTTTCACCTTAGATGCAGTTTTTATTTGTATTGTTTCAGTTCAGCTATTCTAAAGAATGTGACCTGTCATGTACTTCAGTCACATTCAACTCTTTGTGATGCCATGGACTGTAGCAGGCTCCCCTGTCCGTGGGATACTCCAGGCAAGAATACAGGAGTGGGTCGCCATTTCCTCCTCTAGTGGATCTTCCAATCCAGGGGTTAAACCCAAGTCTCTTGCATCCCCTGCATTAGCAGGCAGATTCTTTACTACTTTGCTAACAGGGAGGGACTTTCTAAATAACATTCTCTATTAAAATGACAGGAAATATGACATGGTTGTAATGTGGGTCAAAGGAAAAAGAGAATAAAACTTAGATCCTGTAGGTAAAGATAGCTATCCTCAATGTTTAGAGAAAATGGTTGGAGGTAGAGGGGTTGCTGAGTATCAGGAAGGAAACCATGACCTGAATAAAACACAGGACCCAAAGGGTGGTCTTAGGGGATCCTTCTTTAGCTGAGTTTAAATTTGCTGCCTTGATACACAATGGCCAAGTATATGCTTAGGAAGTCGTGCTTCATGAGGTGATAATCCACTCAGCACATGTTTTCTTCATGACAATGGCTCCCAGATTCAGGCTTTGGGATGACTCAGATCCCCAGCCCAAAGATTCATGCATATGTGTACCTGTTTCTGTGTGTGTATGTGTGTCTGGGGAGCCGTTGAAAATTGGTAGGAGAAATTATATTGTGTTTGTGTGCATATAGAATTGTAAACATGATAGGAGCAGTTATGTTTTTTGAAAGTGGGATCATTGTGACAGTTGCTGCTGTTGGTACCGAGGGCACCTTTGACACACAGATCAGAAAGGACACAGAAGGAGAATCTGCAACCCTTCAGTGAAGAGTGAGCTCCTTTGTTTTCCAATGCATTTCACTGCTCTGTAACGTCATATCAGTGCATTCGCCTCATTGGAAGATGTCTGTATTGTTTATAGAGTCTATCTGAAAAAATAAAGCTGCTACAAACATTGCTATAAAACATGGCTAATTACTAAATAACGTGAACCCAAACAACAATGTGATTGATGTGGACCATGCATGAGACAGGCAGTTTGCTGTCCACACCCGTGAATTTCACAGGCAGTTGTAAAGCATCAACCCACTCAAGATTTTAAGAAGGTAGATCAAAGCAACACCAACATGAATACGTGCCTGTAAGGATGGTAAAAGCAAACAAAAACAAAAAACCCCACACTAACCGTTTTTGTTATAACATAGACCTTCATCTGCCTTTAGTTGTAGGCTGAGGAGACCATGTGCACTGGCATCCTGGTCTCCACTCACTGTGGTAAAGCCCTGGTCCCAGTGTCTGCCCTCCCCGGACCACCCTCCCATTACATGTGATTCATAGCCCCTTCTCTAGAGAGGTTTCCCAGCTGCATCGTCAAGGGCACCAGTGTGTGTGTGAAGTATAGCCCTGGGCCTTTTTCTGCAGCACCCTCCTGGTTTCCCATGGCCAAGAATGTGTACCTTCCAGATGAAGGCTGTCCTCTCAGCCTGTCGCAGAGGGGGACCACCATGGCTACAGCTGACCAGTTCCCCAGGATATAACAGCCACAAGGGATAAACTCATGTTGTATTAGAGCACCAAGATTTGCGGGTTTTGCATTTGAAACCACGAGCTTATTTAGTAAAAACTGACTATACAGCCTTTTTAACACAGCAATTACAATGCCGTTAATGTGCTTTACCAGTACAGTCTTAACCGTATGTGAACATATGTGTTAGAGGATTTCTGTGACAGTGTTTTTAGCAACAAGAACGACAAGAAAACAGAAGTAAACAGTGTAAATATTCATCAATAGGGAGTAGACCAAAGACATACAATGTGTCCACGCAACAGAATACTATATATCTGTTTAAAACAAAGGTTTTCCACTTGTGCAAATTATTTCCATCTTCATGGTATTGCAGCATCTGATATTCTGCAGCTTGATGTTTTCGTGTAACATGGCACAGTAAGTCCCCTACATTTGAACCTTCAAGTTGCAGACTTTCAAACATGCACATGTGTATTCCATCAGCATCAGGTGTGAGTGACTCTGCAGCTGACCTTCCATTTCCCTTCCCTGACAATCCTTCAGCTCCACCTTCTCCCACCCCTCCCCTCCCTCCTCCAGTCAGTCATTCTTGCCTGTTCACGGATGCCATCCCCTGTTTCCATCTGTTGTGCTGGACTATTGTACCCTTCAAGGCACTGTCCTTTGAGATTAAATACATTTTCTTTACTTGTGTGTGTGTGTTTTGTGTATTATTTGTGTGAAAATAATTATAAACCTATTATAGCAGAGTATTTTGTAGCCAATTGTGTCGGCTAACTTTATTGGAGTTACAAACAAACTGGACTGATGGATGTGCTCTCAGAGTGCAACTCGTTGGTATGTAGGGGGCTTATGGCATTTTCCATACTGTGACCATGTGCACAGTTGTCCTCTACTCATCTTATGCACTCTGCAGTATTCCCTGCGGTGGACAGACTGCATTCACAGTGTTCCTCCCGTGCCCACGGCTAGCCCAGCAGCCGTTGCTCAGATGAATTGAATGTTAAGAGCAGTCTCTATGCCTCCATGGGTTTTTGCACAGGGCCCATTCTGAGATGGGGCACAGTGGTGGCACCCTCTGTTCATGGGTCAGGCATCGGTAGGTTTCACAGCTGTGGCTGAGTGTCCTCCCATGGACCACAGTACTCCAGGCTTCCTTTTCCTTCACCAACTCCCAGAGTTTACTCAAACTCTTGTCCATTGAGTCGCTGATGCCATCCAACCATCTCATCCTCTGTTGTCCGCTTCTCCTCCTGCCTTCAATCTTTCTCAGCATCAGGGTATTTTCAAATGAGTCAGTTCTTCACATCAGGTGGCCAAAGCATTGGAGTTTCAGCTTCAACATCAGTCCTTGCAATGAATATTTGGGACTGATTTCCTTTAGAATGAACTGGTTGGATCTCCTTGCAGTCCAAGGGACTCTCAAATCTTCTCAAACATCACACTTCAAAAACATCAATTCTTCTGCACTCAGCTTTCTTTATGGTCCAACTCTCATATCCATACATAACTACTGGAAAATCCATAACTTTGACTAGACCACCTTAGTTATAATTTAATTCTGTGTGAATTTGATGTTTGGAAAACCTTGTTTAAGAGCATTCAGTAACCATCTTGAGGAAAAAGAAACTCAGGATAGAATCTTACTTCCCAATCTCTTCCCCACTTGCTGGCATAAAAGATGTGAAAAATACATACAGCTTCCCACATTAACCACTTTTATGTGTGTGCTTAAGCAGTATTAGGTCATTTCAGGTTGTTGTGTGGTCTTCCCCACCACCTATCTGCAGCACATTCCATTGTCCCAAACTCTGCCCCCATTAAACACTGGTTCCCCATCTTCCTCCTGAGCCCCTGGCCTCACCATACACTTTCTGCCTCTGTGGAACTGACCACTCCAGACCCCTCACGTGAGCAGAGTTTTACAGCGTTTGCCCTCCTGTGACTGGTGTATTTCACTGAGCCTTATAATCTGATGGTTTGCCCACAGTGTAGCATCTATCAGAATTTCCTTCCTTTTTAAGGCCGAATCATATTCCACTGTATGTATGGATGGACCACTTTTGTTTGTCTATCAGTGGATGTACACTTGATTTGCTTCCAATTTTTATTTATTGTGAATAATAACTCTACAGACAGGGGTGCACACATGTCTCACTGATACCTTGTTTCCAGGTCTTTGGGGGTATATATCCAGTAGAGTTGCTGGATCATTTGGTAATTTTAGTTAAAATTTTTTAGGAAGTATTATAATGTTTTCTAATATTTTTCTTTTCTTTTTTCAAATTGTAGGATGGGGGGGAAACTAAGATGGCGGAGGAATAGGATGGGGAGACCACTTTCTCCCCAACAAATACACCAAAAGAACATTTAAAAACCGAGTAAACTCCATAAAACAATTTCTGAATGCTGGCAGAGGACATCAGGCATCCAGAAAGGCAGCCCATTGCCAACGAAAGAAGGTAGGACCAAAAAAAAAAAAGTAAAAAGAGAGGCAAGAGTTAGGGATGGAGATCTGTCTAGGGAAGGGAGTCTCAGAAGAGAGAGATGTTTCTGAACACCAGGAAACATTCTCCCCGGCGGATCTGTGGTGAATCTCAGAGGGCAAAGAACCAGGAGTAAAAACAGATAAATAATTAAGCCCCCCAGATTATGTCCCTAACTGCAACTCCCAGTGGAGCCGCGGCCCGGCACCCCATCCCCACTAGCCAGCGTGGACTGCTCAGGGAGGGGCGGGCCACAAGCTTTGGGAGAGGACTGGGACTAAACGCCCCAGGGCAGCCTGAGGGAGCTAACTGGAACTAGAAACCTAGACGGTGGGGTAGCTTTCCCGTGGAAGAGCCCCCGCCAGTCCAGGGCACAGAACAAGCAGCAGCGTGGAGTTGGTCCACTGTGCAAGGCAGGGTGGCTGTGTGGCTGCAGGCTGCGGATTGGCCCAGCCCCCACCGGAGAGCAGCAGGCACAACCACAGCCCTGGTGAGGTTTCCGCTGCCAAACCGCATGCAAAATTAGATGCTAACCAAGACTTCTTGGGATTCTGGATGGAAGCCACCAGAGATCGGCACTCCACAAATCTGAGATGACACGTCCAGCTGCACACCGAGAAAACTGAGCAGCTGGGCTGGGGGAGGGGAGAAGTCACAGACCCCAACCATGCTGGGCAGCTTGGCCCTGGGAAGTGCAGACAGCCGCAGCGGCCGCCTCAGTCTGCTCCCCGCCAAGCGACAGAGAGCCTGAGCAGAGGGAGCAGGGAAAGTGCACTGGCCAGGAGCGGGGATAAACCCCAGAGCACTGAATAGACACTGAAGAGACCAGCAAACAGAAGACGCTAAAATAAGCAGAGGGAACAGCTTCAGAACTGACAAGAGTGACAGATTAAATCCCTGCAGTTGGAACAGACTACATAGAAAGGAGTCTATAGAACATGAGAAGTACAAGCTGGACCAAGGAACTATCTGAAAATGAACTGACTCCTCACTGTAGGCAACAGCACCAGAGAAAGCCTTAGATATAATTTTACTAGGATCATCTTTTAATTTTTTTAAAAAAATTTATATTATATATATATATTTTTAAAGTTTTTTTAATTACTTTTGCCATACAATGACATGATATCACCATGGGTTTACATATGCTCCCCCTCCAGAACCCCTCTCCCTCCTCTCTCCATCCTCCCTCCCCCCCAGGAAATCTCAGAGCAGCAGCCCCGAGTAACAATCCTGGGCTGGCAATTGATTCCCCATATGATAATTAACATGTTTCAATGCCATTCTCCCATATCATCCCACCCTTGCCCTCATCCACAGAGTCCATGAGTCTGTTCTTTACATCTGCATTTCTTTTGCTGTCTCACATGCTGGGTTCTCGTTACCGTCTTTCTAAATTTCATATATATGCATTAATATACTGTATTGTTGTTCTTCCTTCTGGCTTAATTCACTCTGGATAATGGGCTCCAGTTCCGTCCACCTGAGTAGAAGTGATTCAAATGAAATTTTTTAATGCTGAGTAATATTCCATTGCGTATATGTACCACAGCTTTCTTATCCATTCATCAGTTGGTGGGCATCTAGGTTGCTTCCATGCCCTGGCTATTGTAAACAATGCAGCAATGAACATTGGGGTACACGTGGCTCTTTCAATCCTGGTTTCCTTTGTGTATATGCCCAGCAGTGGGATTGCTGGGTCATATGGCAGGTCTATTTGCAGTTTTTTAAGGAACCTCCACATTGTTTTCCATAGTGGCTGTACTAGTTTGCATTCCCACCAACAGTGTAAGAGATTTCCCTTTTCTCCACATCCTCTCCAGCATTTATTGCTTGTAGATTTTTTGGATTGCAGCCATTCTGACTGGTGTAAAGTGGTACCTCATTGTGGTTTTTATTTGCATTTCTCTGATAATGAGTGATGTTGAGCATCTTTTCATGTGTTTGTTAGCCATTTTTATGTCTTCTTTGGAGAAATGTCTGTTAAGTTCTTTGGCCCACTTTTTGATTGGGTCATTTATTTTCCTAGAATGGAGCTGCAGGAGTTGCTTGAATATTTTTGAGATTAATTGTTTCTCCATTGCTTCATTGGCTATTATTTTCTCCCATTGTGAAGGCTGTCTTTTCACCTTGCTTATAGTTTCCTTTGTTGTGCAGAAGCTTTTAATTTTAATTAGGTCCCATTTGTTTATTCGTGCTTTTATTTCCAATATTCTGGGAGGTGGGTAATGGAGGATCCCACTTTGTTTTATGTCAGAGAATGTTTTGCCTATGTTATCCTCTAGGAGTTTTATAGTTTCTGGTATTATGCTTAGATCTTTGATCCATTTTGAGTTTATCTTTGTATATGGTGTTAGAAAGTTTTCTAGTTTCATTCTTTCTCAAGTGGCTGTCCAATTTTCCCAGCACCACTTGTTAAATAGGTTGTCTTCTCTCCATTGTATATTCCTGCCTCCTTTGTCAAAGATAAGGTGTCCATAGATGTGTGGACTTACCTCTGGGCTTTCTATTTTGTTGCATTGATCTATATTTCTGTCTTTGTGCCAGTACCATACTGTCTTAATGACTGTGGATTTGTAGTATAGCCTAAAGTCAGGTAGGTTGATTCCTCCAGTTTCATTCTTCTTTCAAAATCAGATTCATTATATTCTTTGCAGCCAAATATGCAGAAGATCTATACAATCAGAAAAAAAGAGAAAACAAAAAGTTCAGGAGCTGACTGTGGATCATATCATGAAATCTTTATTGCTAAATTCAGACTAAAATTGAAGAAACTGGAGAAAACCACTAGACCATTCATGTATGACCTAAATCAAATCCATTATGACTCTACAGTGGAAGTGAGAAATAGACTTAAAGGACTAGATCTGATAGACAGAGTACTTGATGAACTATGGATAGAGGTTCATGACACTGTACAGGAGACATGAATCAAAATCATCCCCAAGAAAAAGAAATGCAAAAAAACTAAATGGCTGTCTGAGGAAGCCTTACAAATAGCTGTGAAAAGACAGGAAGCAAAAAAAAAAACAGGAGAAAAGGAAAGATATACCCATTTGAATGCAGAGTTTCAAGGAGAGATAGGAAAGCCTTCCTTAGTGATGACTGCAATAAATAGAGGTAACTAATAGAATGGGAGAGTAGAGAGCTCTTCAAGAAAATTAGAAATACCAAGGGAACATTTAATAGAAAGATGGGCTCAATGAAGGACAGAAACTGTAGGAACCTAAAAGAAGGATAAGATATTAAGAGGATCTGTAGATCCATGGTGGTTTCCTGTTACTGTATGGTGAAACCAACACAATAAAGTAAAGAAAATTAAAAAAATATATATTAAGAGGAGGTGGCAAGAATATACAGAAGAATTGTACAAAAAAGCTCCTCACAACCCAGATAATCATGATGGTGTGATCACTCACCTAGAGTCAGACATCCTCAAAACAAACCTAATGGAGGTGACGAAATTCCAGATGAGCTATTTCAAATCCTGAAAGATGATGCTGTGAAAGTGCTGAACTCAATATGCCAGCATATTTGAAAAACTCAGCAGTGGCCACAGGGCTGGAAAAGATCAATTTTCATTCCAATCCCAAAGAAAGGCACTGCCAAAGAATGCTCAGACTACTGCATAACTGTGTTCATCTCACAAGCTAGTTAAGAAATGCTTAAAATTCTCCAAGCAAGGCTTCAGCAATACATGAATCGTGAACTTCCAGATGTACAAGCTGGTTTTAGAAAAAGCAGAGGAACCAGAAGTCAAAATGCCAACATTTGCTGAATCATTGAAAAAGAAAGAGAGTTCAAAAACTATATCTATTTGTGCTTTATTGTCTATGCCAATCTTTGAATGTGTGTAACACAATAAACTGTGGAAAATTCTGACAGGGATAGGCATATCACACCACCTGACCTGTCTCTTGAGAAACTTGTATGCAGGTCAGGAAGCAACAGTTAGAACGGAATGTGGAACAACAGACTGGTTCCAAATAGAAAAAGGAGTACATCAAGGCTGTATATTCTCACCCTGCTTATTTAACTTATATGCAGATTGCATCATGAGAAATGGTGGGCTGGAGGTAGCACAAGCTGGAATGAATATTGCTGGGAGAAATATCAATAACCTCAGATATGCAGATGACACCACCATTATGGCAGAAAGTAAAGAAGAACTAAAGAGCCTCTTGATGAAAGTGAAAGAGGAGAGTGTAAAAGTTGGCTTAAAGCTCAACATTCAGAAAACTAAGGTCATGGCATCCGGTCCCATCCCTTCATGGCAGATAGATGGGGAAATAATGACTGACCTTATTTTGGGGGCTCCAAAATCACTGCAGATGGTGATTGCAGCCATGAAATTAAAATACGGTTACTCCTTAGAAGGAAATTTATGACCAATCTAGACAGCATACTAAAAAGCAGAGACATTACTTTACCAATAAAGGTCAGTCTACTCAAGGCTATGGGTTTTCCAGTGTTAGTGTATGGATGTGAGAGTAGGACTATACAGAATGCTGAGCACTGAATAATTGATGCTTTTGAACTGTGGTGTTGGAGAAGACCCTTGAGAGTCCCTTAAACCGCAAGGAGTTCCAACAGTCCATCCTAAAGGAAATCAATCCTGGGTGTTCATTGAAAGGACTGATGTTGAAGCTGAAGCTCCAATACTTTGGCCACCTCATGTGAAGAACTGACTCATAGGAAAAGACCCTGATTCTGGGAAAGATAGAGGGCATGAGGAGAGGGGGACAGCAGAGGGTGAGATGGCTGGATGGTATCATTGACTCAATGGCCATGGATTTGGGTGTACTCCTGAGTTGATTATGGACAGGGAGGCCTGGCATTCTCTGGTTCATGGCATCACAAAAAGTCAGACACAACTGAGTGATGGAACTGAACTGAACTAATTGGGACTGTGCCTTTCTGAGTAGCCCATACATTGAAGAATCTGCTTGCATTGTGGGAGACCTGGATTCAATCCCTGGGTCATGAAGATCCCCCCAGAGAAGGACATGGCAACCCACTCCACTATTCTTGCCTGGAAAAACCAATGGACAGAGGAGCCTGGCAAGCTACAGTCAATGGAGTTGCAGAATCAGACATGACTGAGTGACTAACACTATGGTCCACTATGGTCTATGTAGAAATGTTTTTAGTTTTCTTTATGTAAAATCCTGTTTGGCTAATTAGGAGTTCCATATCCTATTGAGGTGCATATTCTGTAAATAACCCTGGACCACAAAGTAGCCAACCCCATCCAGTGGAGAGTGGAAGAATGTCTGGGGGCAACAGTGTGAGGTATTCCTGCCCCGCCTTCACAGGGCCAACAGCCGCCTGTCCCTGTGAGCTCTGTGTTATCCATCACGCACATCCAGCAGCCCAACACAAGAGCTCCTCACACCTGCTCTCCTCCCAGATGAAGAACTGAGTCTTCGGGGCTTAGGCATTTTCCCAGGGCCATGTGCTAGTGAGGGCCTGGGTGGGCTCAGAGCCCTGGTCTCAATTCCTCTGGAGCCCCCACGCTTCCTACCCAGCCCAGGCCACAGTCCGACCTTCAGTCTTCTCCTGCCTTCGTCTTCTCAGTGCTACACGATGGCTCTAAGGTGACAAAAAGCAGGTGTGCTGAAGGAAGGCAACAAGTAGAATAAGAAGCCCCTGGGATAATGCCCTACATGAGGCTCCTCTGATATGGGAGGGAAGGGAACATGGGCAGACAACCAAGGCCCCAGGTCTCCCCAGCTGCAGCAAGGGAGGGAAGCAGTTGGAGGGCCTTTGAGCTGAGGACACCAGAGTGCAGATGCAAAGCACAGCAGCAGGAGAGTGAGGCTGAGAAAGGCAGGCCTTGGGCATCATGAGAGCTTGTGTGTGCATATCACAAGTGTTCCAATCCACGGCTGACAAAGACCCCCTTGGTGACACACAAACCCACTGCCAGGGCCTCATGCTTCCTGGAGGAGGGGGACCAGAAAAGGCAGCTCTTTCATGACCCAGGGGGTGAGGAGGTGTCCCGAGCGTGGAAGGGAGCAAGAAAGACCAGGTAGCCATGTGGCCCACAGATGCCATGACTTCCATCCCCTTTGTAGGAGCCACGAGAGGCCCTAACTGGTGTTTACAGCCTCCAGAGCCATGGCCCAGTCAGATGAACCGACCGGAAGCAAAGCTTTGTCAACCTGCTTAGCAGCAGAATGACCACCCAGAAGCCCAAGTTGAAGCCTGGAGCTCATCCAGGCTACGAATTGTGAGGGAGAAAGGCCCCTAGGAGTGCTTCTTCCACACCCTCTTAGCTCTCTCATTTCAGACACCAAACCATGGCCCTCACAAAGGGCAAATAACTCTGCTGCTGGCAGAACTGGGAGACAGTGCCCTAAGGTCCTCAAATACTGGCCTTTCCAAGGTGCCAGTTTGTTCCTTACATGGTGATGTTCAAGAACAGTGGCCCCAAAATGCCAGAGAACATGTATCTCTAAACACACTGCTATACTGTCCATGTGTGGTGAAGAAAGGTGACTCTCACTTGGGTTTCATCCAGTCCCACACCCGGACTCTCATCCTTTTTCAAATACAGGTAGACGGGGCCTTCCATTGGTCACATCTAGCTCAACAAGCCAGAAATGTCCCTGGGAGTGAGTGTGTGTAAATTAGGGCCCTTGAAAAGCACCTAACCCAAGAGCCATCAAAATCATTCTATTCACCTGCCATCTGAGCAAGGGAGAACAGGTCCACAGTGGTGATGGGGATGGGGCAGGGGTGGGGACTATCAGAGCTGGCCTCAGAGAGGAGCAGTAAAATGCTTGTTTTCAACAGAACAGGCTGTACCTTGAGCCCCCAATAAAGTCCTCCAAAAGCAAGGTGCCCAAGGTGACCAAAATTGGACGTGGGCAACCAGAACCTGGGGAAGCAGAAGCCCAACCACCTCATTGACAAAAGGAAACAGAGTTTTCAAAGCAGGCTCCAGGGAGGCTGAATCTGAGGCTCTTGGAAGGGGACTGGAAAAGCACACACTGGTGTTCCCAAAGTGAATGCTCTAAGGCTACCAGAGTGGTGTATATGAGAAGAAATGGAAATTGAAGACAGCAGCCTGTGATTTGCAGTGGCATGCTGTCTGGGAGTGGGAAGAGCTCTGCAGACTGCAAGGTCAGCAGAATACCTGGCTTTGCCCTCCCACACGGTGTCCTAGGGAGTCTTTGTCTCAGGTGCTTGGAAAACAGTCAAGAGGAATATGAGGTCCCTCCACTGTGCTGGAGCACAGCCCTACTATGGGGAGAGCTCGACCTGGGGGGTGGGAAAAGGGAGCAGGACAACAGGACGCTGACTTCATGACCAACTGATCAGGACCAACCAACCACAGCACCAGCCAGAAAACAACAAAGCCAGAAGAGGGGGAAAGAAGAGGAGTCAACCAACCCAGCCAAGGCCAACCAGCAAGGACCCCACCTCATGGGAAGGATAGTCACCAGGGTCCCATGTGACCCCTGGAATCGCTCTTGATGGTAGCAGAACTAGGACTTGCCAGGGCCTGGCCCTTCAGCAGAAGTGAGACATAGGCCTGCCCATTGAAATGGAGGGGGGTGAAACAGGGCATGTTTATCAACCCATCCAGGGCCTGGCCCCCTGTTGCAAGACACATGGCAGTAGATGGGTGCCTTTGCAGGCATCCTGAGGCACACTTTTCTATACTTTCAGACAGGAGACAACCTGGTGATCCCATCTCTGTCCCCCAGACCCCCTCCCCAAAACTGGGCCAAGGCTGCCTCTCCACATAACCTCTGTGACATCATGAAACAGTTAAGGAAGCCGACCACTTAATTGGCTGCCTGTCCAATGACCCAGATTCTAGAATCTCCAGAGAGTATTTACGGGGCTACCCGAACCTGGTTTGAGGCCATTCTGCCCTAAGTGTACAATGCTTGGGGAGAGAATGCTCCTGAGCTAGACTGGCTCCATGGCTAGACAGAGTTCCCATGAGGCACAGACAGCCCTGTTGGCCCCATCAATTGATGGGGAGGCCACACCAGGGAACCTCCGTGATCCTTCCCTGGATCCAAACATTCATTCAGGGGAGGCTTTGTAGAAGCAGGGTGACCAACCTGAGAGCTCAGATCTGGGTTCCCACGAAAACCTGCCCACACAGGGCCCCAACCCAGAAATGGCCAACAAGAAAGGTATCAATCCTGTCCCTTGGCTGTCCTTCCCCAGGAATCTCTGGGGGGTCATGGAGGATGTGCCCTTCACCCCTGTGCACTGAAAAGACAAGGGAGGCACGGTAGTTATCGAGGGAGATCTCTTCCAGATGGAGGTCCTGCAGAGCAGGGGGACAGATCAGAACTCAGAGACAGACAGCCTCAATAGCTTCATCCATTAAATGAACCTGTTTGGATTCAGGAAAATCTGCCCTTCAGGGAGCTTTTCAGGGAAGAAGAAGCTCATGGCATTGTATGAAGTCCTTCCTGGGAGGCAAAACTACATAAGCTGAGTGCTGGATGGGTTTCAATTCCCAGGAATTTTCTCATGAGAGGGTAGTAAAGGAAAGAGGAGAAAACAGGGTCTGTCGTGTTCCACCAACCCCCTTAGACAGGATCCACAGGGGTGACTCCAGACCTGAGGGGCGAGCTGATGTCAGGGACAGCCAGTAATGCCTCACGTGAGGCTAGCCCCGGGGGAGCTCTAGCGAGCAATATGCTAGGGGCTCATAACCTGCCAGGAATGAAGAGACCTTGTCTCCATACTTAGGTATGGCCGGGATGATGGTGGGGAGGAGGGCAGTGAGTAAGGGCACTTCTTGCTCTCACTGTCTGAAATGATTCATTTCCTTTCAGATGTATCTCAACTCCAACTTTCAGAGAGACAAGCCTCTCCTCCTGCAGAACATCTGGAGGAAAGATGGCTCAGCCCACCACCCATGCAACCACCACCCCAAAGAGAAAGAAGTGAGCGGTGGGGACCAGATGCTCTCTTCAACTCCATTGTGAGTCCACCCAAGAGATGGAAAAGAACGCCCAGAGTGGAACCCCAGCAACCCCCAGCCTGCACTCATATTTGTTCTCTGGCCTTTGGTCTATGTGCAGTCTTGCCAGGTAGGCTGGGGGAAAACACCTCCTTAGTGAGCATGACAGCTCCAGTGGCAAGGCACATCCAGAAATGCCATGCCTGTACCCCTGGCTACTGCTAGAAGAGCAGGAGCAGGAGAACTGCCAAAGAGCCCCCAGGAGTTCCCAAATTACAGTTTGATGATGGCTGTATATAAGACCTTTTACTCCATTGTTATGGCAGCCCTTTCATTCATGGCCCCAGATTGGGCCATGTGCACAGATCTAGTTCTGTCAATACCATTCGACAATAAAAGGAGCAAGGGCTCCATGGAAAAACTGATTGTAGAATCGGGTCAGGAAATATGGAAAATCAGTTGCAGCTTCTTGTAGGGTGTGAAAAAAAGGAGTGTTCAAGAATCTTTCAAAAAAAAAAAAACGAAGCAAGATTTCTAGGGGTATGACAAAGTTATATACAAAGGGAGTTAACAGGTAGAGTGCCCAATGGCCAATCCAAGAACAATTTGAAAAGTAAAATATATAAAGTTGTAAAGGATTTTAACCCAAAGTGTAATAAAAATACTATGAGTCCATACAGAGAAACATAAATGATTTCTTAATTACACAAACAAGGATAGAAAAGTGTTCCACACAGAAGAATTCTAGTTTATGCAGACACTCCCACTTCTAGAAAGTGGAGAAACACTCCCTACCCCTGAAGCAAGGACTGCACATCATGGCTTTCATCCAAAGAGGACAGGATGGAAAGGGGGCATAAGACAACCACTTTATCACATTGACCCCTGACAAGCACTGTCTCAGTCACATGATCAATGAGAGCATCATCGGGGATCAATTGTTCTAATAATATATACACTTGATACAATGTGATGAGAATGGAATTTTACATCAGAATTTTCCTCCTCCAAACTTGTAATCCCAGACTAGTCACAAGTATAGTATCAGACAAATACAAGCCAAGGGACATGGTACCAAACATCTACAGAGTACTCCTCAAAACTGTCAAAATCAACCAAAACAAAGAACTGTTAAAGCTAAGTGGAACCCAAGGAGACATTACAATGAACTGTTAGGGTGGTTTCCTGGCCAGCATCCTGGAGTGGGTAAAACCTATAGAAATCTGAGTAATGTATGGGCTTTTGGTTCAGTTCACTAGCTCATTCCTGTCTGACTCTTTGTGAACCCATGAACCGCAGCACACCAGGACCCCTATCCATTACCAACTCCCGGAGTCCACCCACAGCCATGTGCATTGAGTCGGTGATGCCATCCAACCATCTCATCCTCCATCATCCTCTTCTCAGCACTCAGTATTTCCCAGGATCAGGGTCTTTTCCAATGAAGTGGCCAAAGTATTGGAGTTTCATCTTCAACATCAGTCCTTCCAATGAACACCCAGAACTGATCTCCTTTAGGATAGACTGGTTGGATCTCCTTGCAGTCCAAGGGACTCTCAAGAGTCTTCTCCAACACCACAGTTCAAAAGCATCAAATCTTCGGTGCTCAGCATTCTTTATAGTCAAACTGTCACATCCATACATGACCATTGGGAAAAATCATTCCCTTAACAAGACAGACCTTTGTGGACAAAATAATGTCTCTGCTTTTCAATATGCTGTCTAGGTTGGTCATAACTTTCCTTCCAATGAGCAAGTGTCTTTTAATTTCATTGCTGCAATCATCATTTGCAGTGATTTTGGGGCAAAGAAAATAAGGTCAGCCACTGTTTCCACTGTTTCCCCATCTATCTGCCATGAAGTGATGGGATAGGATGCCATGATCTTAGTTTTCTGAATGTTGAGCTTTAAGCCAACTTTTTTGCTCTCCTCTTTCACTTTCATCAAGAGGCTCTTTAGTTCTTCTTCACTTCCTGCCATAAGGGTGGTGTAATCTGCATATCTGAGGTTAGTGATATTTCTCCCAGCAATCTTGATTCCAGCTTGTGATTCCTCCAGCTCAGCATTTCTCATGATGCACTCTGCATATAAATTAAATATGCAGGGTGAGAATATACAGCCTTGACGTACTCCTTTTCCTATTTGGAACCAGTCTGTTGTTCCATGTCCCACTCTAACTGTTGATTCCTGACCCGCATACAAGTTCCTCAAGAAACAGGTCAGGTGGTCTGGCATTCCCATCTCTTTCAGAACTTTTCACAGTTTATTGTGATCCACACATTCAAAGGCTTTGGAATAGTCAATAAACCAGAAGTATATGTTGTTGTGAAACTCTCTTGCTTTTTCAATGATCCAGTGGATGTTGGCAATTTGATCTCTGATTCCTCTGCCTTTTTTTAAAACCAGCTTGTACACTTGGAAGTTCATGGTTCACATATTGCTGAAGCCTGGCTTAGAGAATTTTGAGCATTAATTTACTACCATGTGCTGCTGCTGCTGATAAGTCACTTCAGCTATATCTGACTCTTTGTGACCCCATGGACTGCAGCCTAGCAGGCTCCTGCATCCATGGGATTTTTCAGGCAAAAGTACTGGAGTGGGTTTTCACATTGCCTTTTCTATTACTATCATGTGAGATGAGTGCAATTGTTTGGGCTTCAGTTGGTAATAAATAATGCATCAATACTTCCATATACATTATAATAAATATATCATATTTATGTAAGGTATTAGGAATAGGGGGAACTGGGTGAGGGGCATAAGCGATTTCTGCTATTTTCATAATTATTTTTCAGATCTTAAATGGTTGAAAGGGTTACAAACGAAAAGATGAAAATAAAGTCTATTTTCAAAATAAAATAGGCAAGGAAACTTTGGGCAAAATATGCTGAGTATGTTAAATAAGGAAATAGAAAGGAAACCGAACACAAGCACACAGAACCTGTAAGTGTGAAACAACCCTCTCTAAATTATCTTCAACTTTTCCTCTCCCTTAACCTACAATCCCATATAATATACTAAACGTACCTCTTCCATGACAGAAACATCTCTGGTTCCACTTTCTTCTCAAGCCCCACAAACACTGCCCTGAAACAATCTCATAGATATTTTGCCTGGAAGTGGCAAGAGCCACCAACTGAAGCCAGGTAGAGACCTGGAAGAGTGTACTTGCTCAAAAACCACTTTAAGATGTCTGCCAGTGTTAGCTGCCACAGAAAAAGTCTGTCAGGTTCCAGGCAGAGGTCAGTGTCTTGCCAAAGACACTAGGGTCCAAAGCAAAGCTTTAGCTCTGCATATGTGTGAGCGTTCTCAGTCAATCAGTTGAGTCTGACTCTTTGAGACCCTACGGACTGTAGCCCCCAAGGGCTCCTCTGTCCGTTGAGATTTCCCAGGCAAGAACAGTGGAGTGGGATGCTACTTCCTCCTCCAGAGTATCTTCCCACCAAGGGATCAAACTTGAATCTCCCACATTGCTGGTGGTTTCTTTAACACTGAGCCGCCAGGGAAGCCATGAGGAAACACAGGGACTTCTCAGAGGAGCAGAATATTCACTGAGGATCCTTAAGCCAGGGGAGGCTCCTGTTCAAACGGTGATGCCCTGGGCAAAATCAGCGTGGGAGCAGGGTGTTGTGTTTCCACACAGAGGTTGCTGCAGAAGATGCTGGATCCTGGAAATGACCTCCCAATAAGTCTGTGGTGGCAGGGGTCAGTTTGGGCCTCCTAGCAGCCAAAGGCCTGAGGTTGTTATGTACCCAGAGCAAGATCCCAACCACACCTAACAGTCACAACCAGTAAAGGGCATGAGGAGGACCTGTTATGAGACCTCTCATGTGTCCATCCTGGAATGACCCCCGGGGTTGTGGTCCTGGCCTTGGCCCCAGAGCATGCATGTCCTCATGGAGGCCGGGGCGGCAGCTCACCTGCAGTAGCATCTGCTCTCCCCTCCCTCTCCTGGCCAGCCCCAGGCAGGTAAGATGGGATCTCCAAGGGCTTGCTGCTTTCACCTTTCTGGGGTAGCTGACGTTCTTTGCAGCCTGCACCCCTGGGAGCCCAGAGTCCTCTCCTGCCTGGCTCTTTTCTGAATCCTCATTAGAGTCTGGAGACTTTGGCACCTGGGTGAACATCCTCCCATCCTTCTGCTAGAGCCTGCCCTATGCTCAAACAGCCCAACTGGGGACACCAAAGTCCTAGATGCCTGTGGGGAAGCTGCTCAGATACTCCTCTGCCTGTCACACTCAGACTCAAACTCCAGGACCTCACAGTGACATTCACAAGACCCTGATTTTACTCCAACATGTGGGATTCCACAAATATCGGTTTGATACACCTCAGGATCATAGAGATGTGACTCACATCCATGCAATGATTACGACTGACCAATCACAAGAAGACTCGCCGAGGGGCTGCATTAAGTTCTACTGACTCCACCTGAATCACCGTGGAAGGGGATGCTGCTCTGGGAGTTCCAGAAAAAGATGCACACGTGAGGTAATAAGGACCAGGGCCTAAGCCACTCTCAATAAGGGGGGTGGGGAGGAGAGGCACTCAGGACAGAACCCAAGGCCAGGTTTCAGGGGACAAGGGGCTCTGTGGGCAGCAGGGTTGGGAACCCATGAGAAGGATTTAACCAACCCCAACAGGGATCTTTGACAGGTGGCTGCTGCCCTCTTGATGGAGACTGAGCACAGCCCTGAGGGGGCTGACGGCCTAGCTCACCAGGGCCGAGGTCTGGGTGTGGGTCTGGGGGTGGGTGGGGAGAATCCCTGCAGCCAGCTCCCCATTGGACAACCTTTCTCAAGTGTCAGAAGTGCAGGACGTTAATCTCTGGGAGACACTCCTCACTCAGAGTGGTCTGTGTCTACATGTTGTCCTGACTTGAGGATTAACTCCCAGGGACCTATGTCCCTTCAAAACAAATGGTCATGACAAAAATGCTTCTTCTACAAATTCACTGACCATGGGTCATCACATTACCTTTCCAAAGTGAAGAGACCTGGGAGGGCCATGGCCCCATGTGTACAGGGAGAGAGGAAGACAAGAAGAGACTGAACAACAGAAATCTCTCCAAATCCCCACTGCCTAGCAGATGCTCAACAAAGAGCAGCGGTTAGAATTTGAAATGGCAAAATCTCCTATTTTGGGGAAGAGAGTCTGAGCAGGTCACATGGGTCTTGAAATTCTTCACCTATTCTAAGTGTCCACCGACTATGTGGCAGGTGCCACATATGTGGCCAGAATCACATCTTCTGTTCCCATTGTTTTATGGCACTCAGAAGGGAGAGCTGTCCCTTCAGCCCCCTGCACCCACCCGCACACCCCGCTGCAGTGACCTCACCACCTCCTCAGACTCGGAAGTTGCTCTTGCCATTCGATGCCAGGCACAGCCTTAACCTGTGAGTCTCTGCTGCCTCCACACTTCCTAATCTGCCTGAACCCCAGGAACACTGGAGGATGTTGCATCTTTCCTGGCTAATACTTATCTCTTGCGTTATTTGGATCGCAGACTCTGTACCTCTCTTCTCTGGGAATTGTTTTATTTTCAAGACATGTCAGAGATTTGGCAGCTGAATAGGAAACGAAATAGAAAACCACTCAAAATTGCTGTTCTGTGTTTTCCTCCTGGATGACATATTATTCAATTTGGGTGTTTGTGTGTGTTTGGGATGAGAAGAAGTGTCTTTACTGGCTGGGCACAGCTCACTCAAAGATTCCAGGATTCTAGTATAGCAGCAGGCCCTGTCCACTCTTGCAGCTTCTCTTCATTCCTTTCATCCAAATGAAATCTAGACCAAGCTTACAACTGAAAATAATAAAGTCCAGATGACCAAATAAACTATCATTTAAATGTACTTGGTAATCAGCTCCCCAGGGCAGAGAGAGGAGGGACTGCACAGGGAATACTGGGTCATACATACAAGAGCAAGATTAACATTTCTCTAGGAGTCCTAGCAGATGGAGCGTAGAAAACACTTATTTCATCCTTGTGTTTAACAGATATGTGACAAGAGCTGGACCCCTTCCTTGCTGCCCCAGAAAGAGATCTCTCTGGTGTTTATCAGAGAAGCAAAAGGACACATCACAGCAATAACTCATTTCAGAGATTTCCCTCACCCCCAAGACAAACCTCATGTGACTGCAGCTTCTAGACCATCGCTCTAGGTGTGGGGGTATCCTAATTCTCCCAGTGGCCCCACTGCTAAGACAGGGCCTTTCATGGAGCAGAGGCTCCATAAAAGTGTTTGGAATAAATGGCCCAGTAAGCAGGGGGCTCAGATTGTCTGATAACTTCTTTAATAACCTAGGAAAATTCAATAAACAGAAATAACTTAGTGAGAATGACATACAAGAGGGACAGAAGCATGAATTCACTATGATTACTTTTATTATCTAATTCTTCTCCATTGAATATTATTGCTAAGTAAGTTCATGTTTTCGAAACAGTTCTAATTCCAATTCCATTGTATTCTGTTCAGGACCACAAAACACAACAGAAGAGTTCCCAATCACTTTTACAAAACAGCAAAACTCTTGATCATGTACTGGGTAACTACAAACACACTGGGATTAACAACATTCACAAAGATAAGACACTGAAGTTTATGTAGGCTTCTATGAAAACAGTCAAAGTTTGAACGTTCTCTAAAGAAAACAGATGAATCTCCTTGTCATCATAGAGAACAGGAACCCAATACACTGGTTTCCAAAGCTGGCCCGGGTCAGCACTTCTGAGAAGGCTAACCACTCCCTCTCCAATCACAGAGGAAAGGACCAGCCTGGCTGCTGCTCTGGCCCAGGCTGCCTCAGCTTCCTCCCTTACAGCCTCTGCAGACAGGGGTGGGAAGGCCCTAAAGGTCCTTGTTTGACCCTGAGCAGAAATTCCATGACTTCCCACTTGCTGGTCTCTGCATAGGCAGAGGGGACAGGAACTCAGAGTGGGCAGGGTGGCTGTCAGGCACCTGCTGGTACTCCAGGTACATCTCCTGCACCCACATGTGGGTCAACAGCTCCGTGGACTCCCCAAAGATGCACTGCTCACTCCCTCCACACACACCCATTCTGCTGAGTGTTCCGCAGACCTCCCCCTCAGGGCCATCGTCTCAATTCCATATGCTGAGGATGGCCTTGGGCAGGGTCTGCCCACTGCTCTGCATCATATTGCAGGTGAGGCCTAGGGTGGGTACCATGACATTGATGTGCTTCCTGGCATCTACCTCCTTCACTTCCACGCCGAAATCCAGCTGCATTCACTGCAAGGCTTGGCAGAAAACCACTGGGAAGTGCTCCTGTTTATCCCCAAAGACCTTCAGCATTTCTGCCTGGTAGGTCAGCTCCTTGGCTTGATACTTGAGAATCAGGAATTTCATCAGGTTAGCCATCATCTCATTCAGAATTTCTTGGGGCAAGTCCTCTGCAGAATGGAGGGGCATGCTGTCGGTTAGGAGGCCAAGTGGGATGTGGCCTCCCCTGCTCAGCCTCCAAGAATTGTGCCTCTATTGGGCCCTGGTACTCACGTGGGTCCTGATGGACTTCTTTGGGCTTGCTCAGCTCACTCATCTCAACCACGAGTATGATGCATGGGATCAAACAAGACAAGGAATAGAGGCAGAGGTATATATGGTGACCACAGTCCTAGGGGCAGGTGTTTGAGCAGCCTCGGATGAGAAACACATCCTGAGTGGTCTGACACAGGTCACTTACAGGTTTCCTCTTGAGGGGTGCTCTCAGACCTCACAGGGTTGCTTCACCTGGGAGGCCAGTCTCCTGGCTACCCGAAGGAGGAAGTGTGGTGGCTCCCCAGGTTACAGTCAGCACAGCCTGAGATCTCTGGTGCTGACAAGGTGGGGGAGGATTAGGGCCTTCTTGGGCTTCCCTCTTTTCTGGGATGGGAACCTCTAGTACACACTCAGGGCACCCTCTCACCATGACCCCTGAGGGGCCACACATGTAGCCACACCTGCCCTTGTGTGCTAGGCTGGGGAGATGCCCAGTCGCAGCTCCTCCTCATGCCCTGCCTGGTCTCCCAGCACTGACCACACTGGCAGGGGTCTGCTGAGTCCTGCCTCATGTTTTGGGAATCCAGTCTCTTGGGACCTTTAGCCTCTGGCCTCCACCCAAAAAACCTTACCTCTGAGGTCCCTAAGCCAGAGGTCAATAAACTGCTCATCCTGGGCACCCTACTTTGGGCCCTCCAAGACCCTCAGGCAAAGGCCAAGATCCCTCCCTGTTGGGGTCTAATTGCCTCAGTCCTTCCTCGGATTGAGCCTGGAATCCAGGCAGGACCAGGAATTGTCCTGACCACTATTTTGAGACCCCACCATTTTAATGAGATCCCCAGATTCTCTGAGACCCACATGTGAGGAAGGCAGGCTGGGCTAGTGTGCTCTTCTGAACCCAAGGGATCCCAAGGCTGGCTACAGGGACGGGGATCTGTGGGGTTCCATATGGCTTCATGCAGGGTCCCCTCAGTCCTTCTTCAGGCACCTCACCTTGCCTCTGGGTAGGACCTGGGATTCTTGGCTCTCCCCAGCTGAAGCCTTGACCCTTATACCTGGGCCCCATTCTCTCCAAGACCTGGATGTCAGGAACTCAGACCATGCCTGCCTGCTGTCCTCATCCTACCCCCATGGTCACCCTGGACTTTCAACACAAAGGAGCTTCTCCAACATCCCCTCTGTTTGCGGTATAGTGTCCTCTAGTCCCACCTCAGCGTCCTCAACCTGAAACCCAGTAGGACCTGAGAATCAGGCCACCTGAGGCCCCACACCATATACAAGGTTCCCAGGCTGAGACTCCAATGTCAGGAAGAGAGACCATGCACGTTTGGTTCATCCTACCCCAGGGCCACCAAGGACCAACAGCAGCTACAGGATTCTCTGAGATATCCTATGACTGACGTTGAGGATATCCTTAGTACTCGCTCAGGGTCCTCAACTTGAAACTTGGAGGAGCTGGGCTTCTTCCTTCTGCTCATCTGAGGATACCCCCACATGCCCAGGTCCCAGTTTCTCTAAGACCTGGATGTCAGGAAATGCAGCAGGTGCTCATCCATCCTCTGTGCTCCTTGAGCCTTGATGTGAGGGTCCCGCCTCGGGTCAATACAAAGGGCATACCTGGATCTGCCTGGATTCTATATGAGGTCCCTTAGGGAGGATATAAGGAACCTCACAGATACCTACCCCTGCTGTCAGGCCTGGACAATCCTGGTGGTGGGATGAGCACTTGGCAGCCCATTCTGACTTCTGCATCTGCATTTCAGAGACATTAGGCAACTGTTAGAAGAGGCAGCACTTCAGATGGGCAGAGGGGAAGATCTTAGTTCTTTTGAGGTTCAAGGTGAGGATGCTGAGGGAGTACTGAAGGGACCCTCTATCCCAGAGCAGAGTGGGCTCTGGGAGGACATAGGGCAGACCACATGCTGCATTTCCTGACATCTGGGTCTCAGAGAGCCTGGGGACCTGATACAGGAGTCTAACTTCCTAATATCTGGATTTCAAACTGGTATCCTAGTATAGCGATTGGCCTTCCTGACATCCATGTCTCAGAGAGACTGGGGTCCTGATATAAGGGCCCGGGCATTGGTAGGGGAGAGGAAAGAATCCAAAGTCCTATACACAGACAATTTTAGGTCACAGCTGTATTTAGGAGCCTGTCTTCAGACGGGGAATAGCCAGGCACCGTGTCCAACACACACAGTTTGTGAGCCAAGGGTCACTTTACAACAGGGCAAGGGTCATGCACAAGGACAAACCACGGCCTGTTTCTGGGTCTGCAGGGCTCTCTGCATGCCAGAGGCCTCGCCAGCTGCAGAAGCCTAGTCTAGCCCCTGGCCTACCCCATCACCTGCTGAACACTGTTTCAACATTGGGGAGTTTGGACCAGGACATAGAGGGAAAAAACACTAACCGGTTTCTTAATAACACATTCACAACCACCCAGATCCAACAGGGCCAAAACGAGTGGTGATGCCATTTTTTTGTAAAGGTCAAAGTCCTGGAGACTCGGGCTGAGTCCAGAGCAGCAACACACAAAGGGAGTCCTGGGCCCGGCCCTGCACCACGTGGGCAGCCCTCTGCTGGGAAGAGAAATTCAAAACAAACCAGATGAACATGTCCAGGTCATGGCAGCAACTGGACAGTGTCACCATGAGCTGGTCTCTTGGTGTCCTTCCACTTGAGAGCCCAGGCAGGACAGGCCTTATGCCAAAAGGGGATCAGGTGCTTGGGGATGTCCACCTGTAAGATGTCCTTCCATGCCCTCCTCAGGACAGGCTGCAGCAGCCAGCAAGGGTTGGAGAGCACAGTCATTACTTCTGTTGCAGGTCAGGCAGCAGGGCTTGATTCTCCAGCTCCTCCACCTCATTGGGACCTACGTTTTCTGGGCGCAGCAAAGTGATTCCAATGTCCACGAGATCTGTGTGCAAAGACAGGACACAAAGGGGAACAAGGTGATTCAAAGTCATGCCTACTAGAGACTAAGACCACATTATGGAAGGGAACCCTGGTGAACTGTATCCTCCTTATGAGCATTTCAGAGGGCTCATCTCAGCAAATGGAATTCAGGGCAAGGCCAAGTGAGAGAGGGAGAAAAATGAAAGGGAGAGAACTGGTGCTCCAGGAACCCACCAGGACATGAGAAGCTCTCAGTCTGACCACTGCAGGCTGCAGGGTCAGAACAGGAGGGCCCCAGTGGGGAGCCTATGAACATCACAACCCCACGTGATCCATCAGCAGAAAGGTGTTGCTGTAGGGCATCACCCTTGGGGAGTCAGGGGACTTGCTCTGGCCCTGCTGATGGCAGTGGGTATGGGGAACCCAGGCTGGGTGCTGTGGTGCCTCTCATGTTCTCTGCCAAGCACACAAACACAGGTACGTACATGCACAGAGACAAGGGCCACATGCAGACCTGGTTCTGGGTGGGGCTGATTCCCCAGCCTCTGCTCTAGCAACTCCCACCAAGCCATGTCCTCGCAGTCTTGTGCCCAGTATGGACAGCCAAGGTAAAGTGCCAGGACCGCATAACATAGGCCACAGAGCGTTTCCAGGTTCTTGACATGCTTTAAGAAGAATCCTGGGTAAGGCTTTCAGAAGGTCAGACAGCCAAACTTCATCTCTCAGGGCCTCATATGCCTCAGGAAACACAGATCCACAAAGGCCAGGAGCCTGACACAGCGGCCCACAAGCTCACAGCCCCGGGCTGGACATCAGCCCCATGTGTCCAAGCATCCTCCAAGCCTGCTGACACAGAGGGGAGGGTCACAGAGGGTTGGATCCTTCTATCCACCTCCATACAGTCTATTGTCAGGGCTTGGAAAGCCAGAGGCCCCATCCATCCCACGCAGTCTCTCCAGAGACCAGGAAAGAGGGAAGGACAGCAGGAGAGGACATGAGGAGAGTTTGAAGACAGAGGGAGTCAAAACTCTGGGAGCACTCAGGAGGGAGGGTGGGTTCCTTGGCTTCACAGCCCAGTGGCTGGGCTTTGTTCCTCTCCCAGCACAGACAGGCACAGTCCTGTGCTTGGTTTCCCCCAGCCCTGTGCCCCAGCCCATCCCTCAGTTCCCTGGCCCCACCACTGCCCATGTTCTCCAGATTCCCCATCTTAGCCCAGAGATTCTGAGCACAGATCCATCTTAACCAATCTGGCCTCAACCCTGGGGCTGCCCTAGACCTCAGACTCCATGCCAGGTGTCTTCAGCTTTTGGAGCCACCTTCTTCCCAGCCCTTCCCACACTCCGGTCTCCACTATGAGCAGATGCCCTGGCCCCTGCCCAGAGCCTAGAGAAAGAACAGAGAGGAGAAACTACTGGGAAGGCCATGTCCTTGCCAGGGCCTGGGATGGACCACACAAGGATAACAGAATTCAAACCTCAAATAACCAGCTAGGTTACTGTCACCTCATTTGACCACTGAGGAAGAACTGAGAGATAGATGGATAGCCCATGATTGCAGGGAATCTGACCACATGCACCTCCATTCTCACTTTTTCCTTGTACCTGGTTGGGGTTACCTGTTCACTGGAGAGGGCTGGAGGCAGAGGAGTGGAGCCTGGGCCTGAACCTCAACAGCATCTCAGCACCTTGCAGGTAGCCTCCATTCCCATGTGTCTGTGAGGGCAGGGACAAAGTCCCAGGGACACCTAGCTCAGGGCCTTCCAGGCCTTTCCTTCCCTGAACACAGCAGAGCCTCATTTCTCAAGGCCGACAGGGCCTCACCTTATCTGGCTCCTACCCTAGTGGCCTGCTCTCCTCAGCCCTGGACTCACTGCTGTACTGATGAAGGCCATACTTCCATCTTTATAACATTCAAATACGTTCCTACATCAGAGCCTTTTAGGGTGTGGAGTCACATCATATGCCCTCAGAGTCAGGTGCTGGAGTCTCAATCCCAAGTAACTCAGCGTGACCTTACAGACAAAGGAAAGGTCTTCTCAGAGCTGACGGTGTTCAAGTAAGCTCAATAGGATGGAAGCTCCTCTAACAGGATGATTGTCCCCATACAAAGTACATATTAAGAGACAGACAGACATAGAGGAGAGCTCCGGTGAAGAAGAAGGCAGAGCTCCCCAAGCCCTGACATGGCTACCATGGCCAGAAAAGTCCCAGAAGTGAAGGGGGACCAATGGGACAGACTCTCCACATCTGTCATGAGAACCAATGTCAGTTGACACCTTGACCTCAGCTGCTGTCTTCCTGAGCCCACACATTTCACAGTTTGAGCCACTCAGCCTTTGTGACCCTGATGCAAAACACTTTCTCCAAAGAAAATTGTTTCTTCAAAGATGAAATGGATGGCCAACAGGCACAAGAAAAGAAACTCAACATTCCTAATTATTAGGCAAATTCAAATCAACACTTCAATGAAGTATCACCTTACACTGGTCAGAATTGCCATCATCAATAAAACCTAAGAAGAATAAATGCTGGAGAGGGTGCAGAGAAAAGGGAACCCTTGTACAGAATTTGTGAAAAGTAAGTTGGTACAGTCAATAGGGAGAACAGTATGGAGGATCCTTAAACAACTACAAACAGAACTACCAGATGATCCAGCAATCACACTCCTAAATATATACCTGGAAAAGCCAGAAAGTCTAATATGAAAAGATACATGACCCCAATGTTCATTGCTGGGCTATTTACAGCAGACAGTAATATATGGAATAAAAATGGATAGAGATATGATTTGCGCGCGCACACACACACACACACACACACACACACACACACACACACACACACAGAGAGAGAGAAGAATACTTCTCAGCCATGAAAAGTAATGAAGTAATACCATCTGTGGCAACATAGATGGACCTAAAGATTATCATATTAAGAGATGTAAGCCATAAAGAGAAAGACAAATATTCTATGGTATTGCTTATATGTGGAATCTAAAAAGATGATACAAATGAAATTATTTACAGAGCAGAAACAGACTCAGAGGACAAATTTATGGTTACCAAAGAGGAAAAGCAGGGGAAGGGATAATTTAGGAGACTGAGCTTAACAGATACACGCAACTACGTATAAAACAGTACTACTGTGGTTCTGGAGAAGACTCTTGAGCACCTCTTAGACAGCAAGGAGATCAAGCCAGTCCATCCTAAAGGAAACCAACCCTGAACATCCATTGGAAGGACTGATGCTAAAGCTGATGGGAAGAGCCAATTCACCTGGGCTCTGTCCTCTCTGCACCTGAGTTCCTGTTCCTCAAACCAGGTCCCCAGTCTCTCAGATACCAGAATGTCAGGAAGTCAGGACAGGCCTAGAGTGCTCTTCTCACCCCAGTGTCTCCCAGGGCCGATGACAGGCGCTGGAATCTGTGGTCACTTCAGTCCTCTTCAGGGACCTCACCTTTTCTCTGGGTAGGACTTCAGATTCTCTCTTCTCCTCTACAAAGCCCCCAGCCCTTATACCACGACTCCAGTCTCTCTGAGACCCAGAGATTACAAAGCCCACTCCATATACCACGACCCCAGTCTGAATCCCATATGTTAGGAAGTCAGCTGCGTATACCAGGTCCCCAGTTTGAGACTGGATGTCAGGAAGTCAGCCCCTTATACCAGATCGCCAGGCTCTCTGAGCTCTGGATGTCAGGAAATGCAGCATATGTTCATCTGCCCTATGTCCTCCCAGAGCCCACTCTGCTCTGTGGTCCAGCGTCCCCTCAGTTCTCTCTCAGCATCCTCACCTTGATCTCAAAAGAACTACGATCTTCCCCTCTGCCCATCTGAGGCCCTGCAATTTCTAACAGTTGCCTACTGTCTCTGAGATGCAGATGGGGAAGTCAGAACAGGCTGCCAAGTGCCCATTCCACCACTAGGATGGCCCAGGGCTGACAGCAGGGTCAGGGATCTGGGGGGTTCCTTATTTCCTCCCTCAGGGACCTCATCTTGAGCCCTGGCAGATCCACGGATGCCCCTAGTGTTGACTGGAGGCGGGGCCTGCACATCAAGGCTCAGGGAGCAAAGAGGGTGTATGAGCACATGTTGCATTTCCTGACATCCAGGTCTCAGAGAAACTTGGGACCTGGGAAAGGGGGCGTGTCCTCAGGTGAACAGAGGGAAGAAGCCCAGCTCCTCCGGACTTTCAAGTTGAGGATCCCGAGGGAGTAAGTATTAAGGTGACCCTGGACCCCAATCAGAGGAGACCTCTGAGAAGCCTGCATGTAGCTGCTGTTGGTCTTTGGCAGCTGCGGGGTAGGATGAACCCAATGTGCGTGGTTTCACTTCCTCACAGCTGGATCTCAGACTGGGAACCTGGTAGAGGGCTGACTTCCTGACATCCAAATCTCAGACTGGGGACCTTGCATATGGGGTGGGGCCTCAGGTGGTCCGATTCCCAGGTCTGGTGGGGTGTCAGGTTGAGGATCCTGAGGAGGAACCCAGGACCTCAATAGGTGGACACCTCAGAGAAGCTCATCTCTGTCGTCAGACCAGGGCAACTGCGAGGGTAGGATGAGTACAGCAGGCATGGTCTGACTGCCTGACATCCGGGACTTGGAGAGATCAGGGCCCGGGTATAAGCGGTGGAGCTTCAGCTGGGGAGAGCCAAGAATCCCAGGTCGTGCCCAGAGGCAAGTTGAGGTGCCTGAAGAAGGATTGAGGGGATCCTGCTGTGAGGACTGACAGAACCACACAGCTCTGCGCCCTGCTGTACTCAGCCCTGGGAGCCCTTGAGGGTAATAAGAGCACACTTTGGCTGTCTGCATTCCTCACATGCTGCTCTCAGACTGACTGGGGATCTCATGAAAGCAGCAGGGTCTCAAAATGGCGGACAGGACACTCTCCAGTCTTGCTTGGAGTCCAGGCTGCATGCATGGATGAACAGAGGCAGAAAGACCCCAGCAGGGTGGCGGGGATCCTGGCCATTGTGGGGACTCTTTGAGGCCCTAGAGCGGGGTGAGCAGTTTCTTGACCTCTAGCTTAGGGACCTCGGGAGGTGAGGTTTTTCAGGCGAAGGGTGGTGGCTTCAGATCAGCAGAGGCTGAACTCCCAAAACCAGAGCGAGGACTGAAGAGACCCCCGCCCCTGTGGTCAGTGCTGGGAGGGCTGGCAGGACGTGAGGAGGAGCTGAGGACCAAGCATCTCCCCAGCTTAGGACCCACAACAAGCCCTGGGCAGGTGTGGCTGCATGTAGAGCCCCTCGGTGCTTTCTGTTCAGGCTTGGGTCTTGTTCTGAATTTCCATGCAGGTGCCCAGGGGGGAGGACCATGTCGTGCCAGGGGCAAGGTGAGCACTACAAGGGAGCTCTAAGGGGACTTCCCACCATACAACTTGAGGGAAGTCACAGAGTCCACCCCTCGTACTTTCATGGAAGGCTTAGGGTTGTTCCATAGGATACCCCTCAGCTGTCCCCTCCCATTCTCTCACAGGAGCTCGAGGATCCAGGAGGGGAAGGCAGAAGACTGAGGCCCATGTCCTAAGGTCAGAGGGCAGAGGGGAGGTCCAGGCAGTGCCAGGAGTCAAGTTGAGGAGGGTGCCCTGAATGTGCACCAGGGTCTCCCCATCCCAGAACAGAGAGGACCCCACAAGAGCCTAATCCCCAACCTTGTCTGTTGTGGAAATCTTAGACTATGCTGACTTCACCCTAAGGAGCCACCTCACTTCCTCCTTCAGGTAGCCAGGGGACTGGCTGCCCTGGAGGCTTGCCCCTGTGAGATTTGAGAGCACGCCTCAAGAGGCTGTGTCAGACAGCCCAGGGTGTGGTTGTCAGCTGAGGCCATTCACAGCCCATCGTTCCTCTAGCCTGGCGCGTGTTCCCCACACATTACCCTGGCTCACTCCTGTCTGTGGTTTGATCCCAGGCATCATGCTCGTGGTCAAGATGAGTGAGCTGAGAAAGCCCTAGGAAGACTTTCAGGACCATGGCGAGCCCCAGGGCCCGGTGAATGAGCAGCTCTTGAGGGCTGAGGCAGGGGTGGCTGCATCTGCCTAGGCCTCCTTCCCCACAGTATCCTTAGTCTCTGGGGAGTCCTTACCCCAGGAAGCTCTGAAGGAGATGATAACTAACCTAATGAAGTTCCTGCTCCTCAAGTATCCAGCCAAGGAGCTGACCACCCAGGCAGAAATGCTCAAGAAGGTCCTCAGGGATAACCAGGAGCACTTCCCGATGGTCTTCAGCCAAGCCTCGCAGTGCCTCCAGCTGGTCTACAGCATAGAGGTGAAGGAAATGGACCCCAGAGAACACATCTACATCATGGTTCCCATTCTGGGCCTCACCTGCGATGTGATGTTGAGCAGTGGGCAGGGCATGCCCAAGGCCGGGCTCCAGGTGCAGGTCCTCAGCCTGATCATGCAGAATGGAGAGCACACCCCTGAGGAGAGGTTGTGGGGAGCACTCAGCTCATTGGGTGTGTGTGTTGGGAGTGTGCACTGCGTCTTTGGGGAGCCCAGGATGCTTCTGACCCACGTGTGGGTGCAGCAGGGATATATAGAGTACTGGCAGGTACCTTACAGCCGCCCTGCCCACTACGAGTACCTGTGGGGTCGCCGGGCTTATTTGGAGACCAGCAAGTGGGAAGTCATATAATTTTTGCTCAGGGTCAAAGAAAGGGCTTTGAGAGCCTTCCCACTGCAGTCTGCAGAGACTGCGAGGGAGGAGAATGAGGCAGACTGAGCCAGAGCGGCATACAGGTGATCCTTCCCTCTGTGATTAAAGAGGGAGCAGTCAGCCTTCTCAGAAGAGAGGGCCTGGGGCAGTTTGCGGAACCAGTGTATTGCACCTTTGGGTTCCTGTTGTCTATGATGACTTGGAGATTCATCTGTTTTCCTTAGAAATGTTTCAAACTTTGATTGTTTTCTTAGAAGGCTAAATAAATTCAGTGTCTTAGCTTTGTGAATGATGCTGATCATAGTGTGTTTGTGCTTACCCACATCACAAACGAGAGTTTTGCTGTTTTGTATAAGAGATTGGAAACTCTACCTTTGTGTTCTGTGGTCCTGAACAGGATGAAATGGAATTGTAATTAGAACTGTTTTGGAAAAAATGAGCTTACTTCACAGTAATATTGATGGGGGAAGAATTAGGTAATAAAAGTAATTGTAGTGAATTCATGCTTTTGTCCTTCTTGTGTGTCATTTTATTTTTTTTTAATTTTCTTTACTTTATTTTGTTGGTTTTGCCATACATTGACATGAAACTGCCATGGGTATACATATGCTGCCCCTCTAGAACCCCCCTCCCTCCTCCCTCCTGATTCCCTCCCCCTGGGTCATTTTAAAAAACTAAATCATCTATTGTTCATTTGGATTTGCCTGGGTTATTTAAGGAAGTAGAAGATAATTAATTGAATCCCCTGCTCACTGGCTCACATATTCTGAAGACCTTTATGGAGCCTCTGCTCCATGAAATGCTGAGTTAGCAGAGGGGATACTAGGAGAAGCCAGACACTTCCACAACTTGAGTGATGCTCTAGGAGCTGTAGTCACATAAAGAAGGTGGAGAGAAGTCCCATAGTCGCAGTGAACAAGGCAACACAGGGCAGGCGGTGGGGCTCCAGGAGGAGCGCTGGAATGCCAGTGTCTGAGCCAGGTCAATCTGGGGCTTTGGGAAGCTGGGTTACTTCTGTGGGAGGTGATTGTAATGAGGCTGCATGGTGGCATCCCTCAGACTTGCAGATAGTGTGGCTTGGGCATGACGGGGAAGTTTGAAATGAATCATCGCTATGAGGTGTCCTTTTGTATCTTGGATAAAACACAGAGAGATCTCTTTCTGGGGCAGGAAGGAAGGGGTCCTGATTGTTGTTGCATTGCTCTTGACCACAGGGACAAAGGCAGTATTTTCTACCACTGCCCCACCATATGCTGGAATCCTGGAGAAAAGTGAATGTTGCTTTGAAGTATGGCCCAGTATTCCCTGGGCTGGCCCTCTTCTCTGTCCTGGGAAAGCTGATTAACAAGTATATTGAAACGACTATTTATTTCGTCATCTGGACTTTATTTTGGCCACTTGTGAGCATGCTCTAGATTTCAGAGGGATGAAATGAGTGAAGAGATTCTGCTAAGTGGAGAAATCCTGCTGGGTGACTGGATCCTGGGAACTTTGATTCCCAACTGGGAAAGACACTGCTGCCCACCCTACAAACACACAGATACACCCAAGTTGAATAACATAACCTCTTAAGAGGAAAACACAGAGCAGCAATTTTCACTGGTTTTCTATTTCATTTCCTATTCAGCTGCCAATTCTCTGACGTGTCTTGAAAAAAAAAAAAAAAACTATTTCCAGAGGAAAAAGGGACAGAATCTGAGATCCAAATAACACAAGAAATAAGTACTAGCCAGGAACGATGCAACATCCACCAGTGTCCCTGGGTTCAGGCAAGTTCAGAAGTGTGGAGGCAGCAGAGACTCACAGGTTAAGGCTGTGCCTGGCATGAAACGGCAGGAGCAACTTCCGAGTCTGAGGAGGTGGTGAGGTTACTGCAGTGGGGTGTGCGAATGGGTGCAGGAGGCTGAAGTGGCAGCTCTCCCTGCTGAGTGCCAGAGAACAGTGGGAACAGAAGATGTGATTCTGGCCACATATGTGGCACCTACCACATAGTCAGTGGACACTTGGGAAAAGTGGAGAATTTCAAGACCCATGTGACCTGCTCAGACTCTCTTCCCCAAAACAGAGATTTCGCCATCATAAATTCTCACTGCTGCTCTTTGTTGAGCATCTGCTAGGCAGTGTGCAATTGGAGAGATGTCAGGTGTCCAGTCACTTCTTTTCTTCCTCTTTCCCTGCACACATGGGGACACGGCCCTGCCAGGCCTCTTCATTTTGGAAGGGTAATGTGATGACCTGTGATCAGTGAATTTTTAGAAGCATTTTTGTTATGACTATTTGCTTTGAAGGGACACAGGTTCCTGGGAGTTAATCCTAAAGTCAGTACAACACATAGACACAGACCAATCCGAATGAGGAGTCTCTCCCAGAGAATACATCCTGCACTTCTGACTCTTGTGATTGGCTGCCCCACAGGGAGCTAGCTGCAGGAATTCTCTCCACCCACCCACATTCCAACACCCAGACCCCGGCCGTGGTGAGCTACACTGTCAGCTCCCTCAGGGCTCTGCTTGGTCTCCATCAAGAGGGCAGCAGTCAGCTACCAGAGGTCCCTATTGGGGTTGGGAGCATCCTCATGGGCCCCAGCCAAGAGACCCCCACTCCTGCTGCACATAGTGCCGCTATCCCTCAGAACATGGCCATGAGTTCTGTCTTGCCTTCCCCTGCCCACTCCCCACCCCACCTCCATCACATAGCAACTTATGCCCTGGTCCTGATGACCTCATGTGTGTATCTTTCTCTGGAAGTCCCAGAGCAGCATCCCCTTCCACGATGCTTCAGGTGGAGCCGGCAGGGCTTGACACAGCCCCTGGCAGAGTCTCCTCTTGGTGGGTCAGTTGTAATCATTGCCATTGATGCATGGGGTATATCTCTATGATCCTGTGGTGTATCAAACCATTCCCTGTGGAATCCCACATGTTGGAGTAAACTCAGGGTCTTCAAAATGTGACTGTAAGTTCATGGCTTTTGAGCCTGAGTATGAGAGGCAGATCAGTGTCTGGTCAGCCACTCATAGAGCCAGCTAGGAGTTAATAGGGCTGTTTGAGCAGAGGACAGGCTCTAGCAGGTGGCAGGGATGGTACCCCAGACACTCTGCTAGATGCCAGAGGCCCAAGACTCCAATGAGCATCCAGAAAGGAATCAGGCAGGAGAAGACCTGGGGTTTCAGGGGTGCTGGCTGCACAGAGAGTCAGCTGCCCCAGAGAGACGGAAACAGCAAGCCCCTGGAGATCCCATCTGACCTGCCTGGGGCTGGTCAGGAGAGGGAGGACGGAGCAGATGCCACTGCAGGTGAGCTGCCGCCCTGCCTTCTATGAGGACATCTGTGCTCTGGGACCAAGGCTGGGACCATGACCCTGGAGGGCACTCCAGGATGGACATGTGACAGCTCTCATAATAGGTACTCCTCATGCCCCTTATTGGATATGACTACTAGGTGTGGTTGGGATCTTGCTAGGGGTACATAAGAACCTCAGGCCTTTGGCTGCTAGGAGGCCCAAACTGCCCCCTGCCACCACGGACTTATCTGCAGGTCATTTCCAGGATCTTCTGCAGCAGCCTCTTGTATGGAAACACACCACCATGTTCCCAAGCTGATCTTGCCCAGGGCATCACCAATTGAACAGGATCCTCCCCTGGCTTAAGGATTCTCAGTGAATGTTCTGCTCTTCTGAGACATCCCTGTCTTTCCCAATGGCTTCCTGGAGGCTCAGTGTTGAAAATTCCACCTGCGATGTGAGAGACACTAGTTTGAACCCTGGGTGGGAAGATACTCTGGAGGAGGAAATGGCAGCCCACTCTAGTGTTCTTGCCTGGGACATCCCAAGGATAGAGGTGCCTGGGGGCTAAAGTCCATGGGATCGCAGAGAGTCGGACATAACGGAGCGGCTGAGCATGCTCACATGTAGGCACAGCTAAAGGTTTCCTCTGGACTCTTGTATATTTAGCAAGACACTGACCCCTGCCTGGAACCTGACAGACATTGTCTGTGGAAAATAACACACACAAAGTCTTTCAGTGGATTTTGGGAAATACATGGTTCCAGGTCTACCCCTGGCCTCAGTTGATGGCTCTTGCCATATCCAGGCAAAACTTCTATGAGGTTGGTTCAGGGCAGTGTTTGTAAGGCATGAGAAAAAAGTGGATCCAGAGACGTTTCAGTGGTGAAAGTGGCCCAGTTAGTGTAGTATATAGGATTGGAGGTTACAGGAGAGAAAAACCTTAAGATAATTTAGGAAGGGTTGTTTCAAAATTACAGGTTCTGTGTGCTTGGGTTTGATTTCCTTTCTTTTTTTTATTTTGTTTTAACTTTTTTCTCTCTCTCCCTCTCTTTTTTTTATAGGTTTTGCCATACAATGACATGATATAGCCATGGGTGTACATATGCTCCCCCCCCCAGAACCCCTTCCCTTCTCACTCCCGACTCCATCCCCGTGGGAAATCTCGGTGTAGCAGCCCCAAGCATCAATCCTGGGCTGGCGATTGATCTCACATATGATACTTAACATGTTCCATTGCAATTCTCCCATATCATCCCACCCCTGCCCTCATCCACAGACTCTACGAGTCTGTTATATACGTCTGCATTCCTTTTGCTGTTTCGCATGCTGGGTTCTCATTACCATCTTTCTAAATTCCATATATATGTGTTAATATACTGTATTTTTGTTTTTGATTCTGGCTTACTTCACTCTGGATAATGGGCTCCAGTTCCATCCACATGAGTAGAATTGATTCAAATGAATGTTTTTTTTTTTAATGCTGAGTAATATTCCATTGTGTATATGTACCACAACTTTCTTATCCATTCGTCAGTTGATGGGTATCTAGGTTGCTTCCATGTTCTGGCTATTGTAAACAAAGCAGTGATGAACATTGGGATACACGTGGCTCTTTCAATTCTGGTTTCTTCGGAGTATATGCCCAGCATTGGGATTGCTGGGTCATATGGCAGGTCTATTTCCAGGTTTCTAAGGAATCTCCACACTGTTTTCCACAGTGGCTGTACTAATTTTCATTCCCACCAACAGTGTGAAAGGGTACCCTTTTCTCCACATCCTCTCCAGCATTCATTGCTTGCAGATTTTTGGATTGTAGCCATTTTGACTGGTGTAAAGTGGTACCACATTGTGGTTTTGATTTGCATTTCTCTGATAATGAGTGATGTTGAGCATCTTTTCATGTGTTAGTTAGCCATTTTTATGTCTTCTTTGGAGAAATGTCTGTTAAGTTCTTTGGCCCAATTTTGATTGGGTCGTTTATTTTTCTAGAAAGGACCTGCAGGACTTGTTTGTATATTTTTGAGATTAATTGTTTGTCAGTTGCTTCATTGGCTATTATTTTCCCCCATTCTGAAGGCTATCTTTTCTCCTTGCTTATAGTTTCCTTTGTTGTGCAGAAGCCTTTAATTTTAAATAGGTCCCATTTGTTTATTCGTGCTTTTATTTAAAATATTCTGGGAGTTTGGTCATAGAGGATCCCACTTTGTTTTATGTCAGAGAGTGTTTTGTCTATGTTATCCTCTAGGAGTTTTATAGTTTCTGCTCTTATGCTTAGATCTTTGATCCATTTTGACTTTATCTATGTGTATGGCGTTAGAAAGTGTTCTAGTTTCATTCTTTTACAAGTGGCTGTACAGTTTTCCCAGCACCACTTGTTAAAGAGGTTGTCTTTTTACCATTGTATATTCCTGCCTCGTTTGTAAAATATAAGGTGTCCATAGACGCGAGGATTTATCTCTGGGCTTTCTATTTTGTTCCATTGATCTATATTTCTGTCTTTGTGCCAGGACCATACTGTCTTAATGACTATGCATTTGTAATATAGCCTAAGTCAGATACGTTGATTCCTCCAGTTCCATTCTTCTTTCTCAAGATTGCTTTGGCTATACGAGGTTTTTTGTATTTCCATACAAATTGTGAAATTATTTGCTCTAATTCTCTGAAAAAGACCTCTGGTAGATTGATAGGAACTTCATTGAATCTATAGATTGCTTTGGGTAGTATACTCATTTTCACTATATTGATTCTTCCAATCCACAAACACGGCATATTTCTCCATCTATTTGTGTCCGCTTTCATTTCTTTCATCAGTGTTTTATAGTTTTCTATATACAAGTCTTTGGTTTCTTTAGGTAGAAATACTCCTAAGTATTTTATTCTTTTTGTTTCGACGGTGAGTGGAATTGTTTCCTTAATTTCTCTTTCTGTTTTCTCATTGTTAGTGTATAGGAATGCCAGGGACTTCTGTGTGCTGATTTTGTATCCTGAGACTTTACTATATTCACTGATTAGCTCTAGAAATTTTCTGGTATAGTCTTTAGGGTTTTGTATGTAGAGGATCTGTCATCTGTAAACAGAGAGAGTTTTAGTTCCTCTTTTCCAATCTGGATTCATTTAATTTCTTTATCTGTTCTGATTGCTGTGGCCAAGACTTCCAAAATTATGTTGAATAGTAGTGGTGACAGTGGGCACCGATGTCTTGTTCCTGACTTCAGGGGGAATGCTTTCAGTTTTTCACCACTGACGATAATGTTTGCTGTGCGTTTGTCATATATAGCTATTATTATGTTGAGATATGTTCCTTCTATTCCTGCTATTTGGAGGGTTTTATCATAAATGGATGTTGAATTTTGTCAAAGGCTTTCTCTGCATCTGTGGAGATAATCATGTGGTTTTTATTTTTCAATTTGTTGATGTGGTGTATTACATTGATTGATTTGCAAATATTGAAGAATCCCTGCATCCCTGGGATAAAGCCTAGTTGATAATGATGTATGATAGTTGTAATGTGTTGTTGGCTTCTATTTGCTGGAATTTTGTTAAGGAGTTTTGCATCTATCTTCATCAGTGATATTGGCTTGTAGTTTTCCTTTTTTGTGGCATCTTTGTCGGATTTTGGAATTAGGGTGATGGTGGCCTCGTAGAATGAGTTTGGAAGTTTACCTTCCTCTGCAATTTTCTTGAAGAGTTTGAATATAATAGGTGTTAGCTCTTATCTATATTTTTGGTAGAATTCGGCTGTGAAGCCATCTGGTCCTGGGCTTTTGTTTTTTGGAAGATTACTGATTATGGTTTCAATTTCCGTGCTTGTGATGGGTCTATTAATATTATCTATCTCTTCCTGGTTTAGTCTTGGAAATTTTACTTTTCTAGGAATTTGTCCATTTCATCCAGGTTGTCTGGTTTATTTGCATATAGTTGCCTATAATAGTCTCTTATGATCCTTTGTATTTCTCTGTTTTCTGTTGTGATCTCTCCGTTTTCATTTCTAATTCTGTTGATTTGGTTTTTCTCCTTTTGTTTCTTGATGAGTCTGGCTAATGGTTTGTCAGTTTTATTTATCTTCTCAAAGAACCAGCTTTTGGCTTTGTTAATTTTTCGTATGGTCTCTTTTGTTTCGTTTGCATTTATTTCTGCCCTGATCTTTAAGATTTCTTTCCTTCTACTAGACCTGGCTTCTGCATCTCTTCCTTTTCTAGGTGCTTTAGATGTAAAGTAAGGTTATTCATTTGACTTGTTTCTTGTTTCCTGAGGTGAGCTTGTGTTGCTAAGAACTTTCCCCTTAGCACTGCCTTTACAGTGCCCAATAGGATTTGGGTTGTTGTGTTTTCATTTTCATTCGTTTCCATGCATAACTGAATTTCATTTTTGATTTCTTCTGTGATTTGTTGGTTATTCAGCAGTGTCTTGTTGAGCCTCCTTATGCTGGAAGTTTTGAATGGTTTTCTCCTGTAATTGATATCTAATCTCACTGCATTGTGGTAAGAAAAGATGCTTGGAATAATTTCAATATTTTTGAATTTACCAATTCTAGATTTGTGGCCCAGGATGTGATCTATCCTGGAGAAGGTCCCGTGTGCACTTGAGAAAAAGTTGAAATTCATTTTTTTCGGTTGGAATGACCTACAGATATCAATTAGGTCTAGTTGGTCTATTGTATCATTTAAAGTTTGAGTTTCCTTGTTACTTTTCTGTTTAGTTGATCTATCCCTTGGAGTAAGTGGTGTATTAAAGTCTCCCACTATTATTGTGTTGTTGTTAATTTCCCCTTTCATACTTGTTAGGATTTGCCTTACATTTCGTGGTGCTCCTATGTTGGGTGCACAAATATTTATAGTTGTTATTCCATCTTCTTGAATTGATCCTTTGATCATTATGTAATGTCCATCTTTATCTCTTTTCACAGCCTTTATTTTAAAGTCTAATTTATCTGATGTGAATATTGCCACTCCTGCTTTCTTTTTGTCTTTATTTGCATGGAATATCTTTTTCCAGCCTTTAACTTTCAGTCTATATGTGTCCCTAGGTTTGAGGTGGGTCTCTTGTAGACAGCATATATAGGAATCTTGTTTTTTTATCCATCGGCCAATCTTTGTCTTTTGGTTGGGGCATTCAACCCATTTACATTTAAAGTAATCATTGATAAATATGATCCGTTGCCATTTACTTTATTGTTTTGGGTTTGAGATTATATACCTCATCCATGTTTCCTATCTTGGAAAGATCCTTTACCATTCGTTATCTCAGGTTTTGCTTGTCTGTAAAGCTTTTGATTTCTTCTTCAAATTTGAATGAGATCCTTGCTGGGTACAGTAATCGGAGTTGTAAATTATTTTCTTTCATGATATTAAATATGTTCTGCCATTCCCTTCTGGCCTGAAGTGTTTCTATTGAGAGATCAGCTGTTATCCTTATGGGATTCCCCTAATGAGTTATTTGTTGTTTTTCCCTTGCTGCTGCTAATATTTGCTCTTTGAGTTTAATAGTTGTTAATTTGATTAATATGTGTCTTGGGGTGTTCCGGTTGGGGTTCATCCTATTTGGGACTCTCTGGTTTACTTGGACTTGAATGGTTATTTGCTTTCCCAATTTAGGGAAGTTTTCAACAATTATCTCCTCAAGAATTTTCTGATTGTCTTTCTTTTTGTCTTCTTCTTCTGGGACTCTTGTGATTCGAATATTGGTACTTTTAACAGTGTCCCAGAGGTCTCTGAGATTATCCTCAATTCTTTTAATTCTTTTTCCATTTTTCCTTTCTATTTCGTTTATTTCTGCCGTTCTGTCTTCTACCTCACTTATCCTGTCTTCTATCTCTGTTATTCTACTGTTAGTTCCCTCCAGGGTGTTTTTGATCTCATTTATTGTATTATTCATTGTGTTTTGACACTTTTTCATTTCTTCTAAGTCCTTGTTAAAGCTTACCTGCATCTTCTCAATCCTTGCCTGCAGGTTATTGAACTGCAACTCCAATTTATTTTCCAGATTTTGGATCATTTTCACTATCATTATTCGGAATTCTTTATCAGGGAGACATCATATCTCTTCGTCTTTTGTTTGGTCTGGAGGATATTTGTCCTGTTCCTTTACCTGCTGGGTTTTTTTCTGCCTTTTCATCTTGTTTATCTTGCTGTGTTGTCCCTTTATTGTGGAGTTTCCTCCCTATGGGAGGGGTTGGATGTGTGGTTTGTCAAAGTTTCCTGGATGGGAAAGCTTGTGTGGTGTTCTGGTGGGTGGATCTGGGTTTCCTCACTCTAAGGAGCAATGAAGTGTCCAGTAAAGAGTTTTGAGATGTCGGTGGGCTTGGTGTGACCTTGGGCAACCTGTGTATTGAAGCTGCAGGCTATGTCCCTGTATTGCTGGAGAACCTGCTTGGTATATCTTACTATGGAGCTTGTTGGCCCTTGGGGGGTGGTTGGTTTCAGTTTAGATATGGAGGAGTTTGATGATCTCCTTTCGATTAATTAACTCCTGGATCCAGGAGTTCTCTGGAGTTCTCAGGATCTGGACTTAGTCTCCTGTCTTCCAGCAGCCTCAGGACTCCTTCATCTATGCAGTAATGATGGTAGAACGTCTAGTTTAGTGATGAGAAGTTTATCCACAGTGAGAGACACCCAGACAGGTACACAGAGTTACTTGACATGAACCAGAAGGAGAATAGAAGAATCAGATGGTGAGAGAGTGTAGTGGCCAGTGGTTACTTCCCTGTGTGCTCTCCACAGCCTGGATCCCCCGGAAATGTTCAGAGTTATACCAAGAGGAAAAGAGGAAGTATGGAGACAGAAGTGACCAGAGAGAGAAAAGAGGGAGTCCAATGGACAGAGACAGATCCAGCCAGTGGTCAGTTATGTTGGTGTTCTTTACCACTCGTAACACTCAAACAGATTCCCAGAGTTGGGTAGAGAAGACAAAGGGGGAGGGGAATGAAAGGGGTAACTTGGTGGGAAAGAGAAAAAAACAGGAGAATCAAGAATGGGGAGAGAGCATTCAAGCCAGTGATCTCACTCCCATGTAACAATGGGTATTGGAGCTTGGATTCTTAAAGATACAAAGTTGATACCAAATACTAATAAGCAAAGATTGAAAATCTAGAGTAAAGCTTGGATTCTCAAAAGCACTTTTACAAAGAAAAAAAGAAAGAAAGAAAAATAACGAATAAAATAAGAATACAACAACAACAAAAAATTCAATTAAAAATAAAAAAGGGAAAAAGAGGAGATATAAACAGAAAGAAATAAAATAGAAAATAAAGTATGGGAAAGAGAGGTGATTAAAAAAAGGAAAATTAAAGTAAAGAAAAAAATAACACGATTAGATTATAGGGGACTAAAAATTCTAAAAATAAAAATAAAAAATAAAAAAATACTATACAAAAAATTTTTAAAAAGATTAAAAGTTTATCCTGGTAAAATTATATTTAGGGCTTTCTCTGGCACTGTTGTGTACATTGAGGGTTCAGTTCATTTTCGGATAGTTCCTTGGTCCGACTTGTACTTCTCATGGCCTATAGACTCCTTTCTATGCAGTCTGTGCGAACTGAGGGGAATTAATCTGTTGCTCCCGTCAGCTCCAAAGCGGTTCACTCTGCTTTTTTAGTGTCTTCTGTTTGCTGGTCTCTTCAGTGTCTATTCAGCGCTCTGGGGTTTGCCCCGCTCCTGGTGAGTGCACTTTCCCCGCCCCCACTGCTCAGGCTCTCGGTCGCCCGCCCGGCGCAGATGGGGGCTGCGAATTCTCCCCTCCCCAGGCCCTGGCAATTGATTTTCTTGGGTGCAGCTGGGCATGCCTTCTCAGGTGTGTGGAGCGCCGATCTCTGGCGGCGACTGTCCAGAATCCCCAGAGGTCTTGGCTAGCACCCAGTTCTGCCCGAGATCTGGGAGCAGAAGCCTCGATGGGGCCACTCTCTGATGGGGTCTGGGCCGGTCCACAGCCCGCAGCTGCCCAACTCCACCCAGCTGTCTCGAGCAGCGGACCGAGTCCTCCCTGCCCTTTGTTCTGTGGGTGAGCCTGACAGGGGCTCTTCTTTGGGAAAGCTACCCAGTGGTCTATCTCTGGTTAGCACCATTGGTTAGGTGCCACAGCGTTCCATCCCAGTCTTCTCCCTAACAGCGCGGCCCGCCCCTCCCTGAGCAGTCCATGCAGGCTAGTGGGGGATGGGGCGCCCGGGCCGCCGCTCTGCTGGGAGTTACAGTTAGAGACGCAAACTGGGGGTCTTAATTATTTATCTATTTTTACTCCCGTTTATGTTGCCCTCCAAGATCCTCCATAGATCTGCTGGGGAGAATGCTTCCTGGTGTTCGAAAACCCCTCTCTTTTTTGGGACTCCCTTCTCGGGAGGGATCTTGGTCCCTAACTCTTTGCCTCTCCTTTTACTTTTTTTTTTCCTACCTTCTTTCTTTGGCAATGGGCTGCCTTTCCAGATGTCTGATGTCCTCTGCCAGCATTTGGATGTCGTTTTATGGAGTTTGCTCTGTTTTTAAATGTTCTTTTGGTGTATTTATTGGGGAGAGAGTGGACTCCCTGTCCTATTCTTCCACCATCTTAGTCCCCCCGCCGCGGTTTCCTTTCTGTTTCCTTTTTTAACATACTCAGAATCATTTCCCCAGTTTCCTTATCTTTTTTTATTTTGAAGCTGTCAATAGGCTTTAATTTGCCCTTTTCTTTTGTAACCCTTTAAGATTTGAATTAGATTTGTGAAAATCATGGAATTCTCATATGCCCTGACCAAGTTTTCCCTATTCCTAATATCTTACATTACTATGATACATTTATTACAATTAATGCAAAAGTATTGGTGCACTATTTATTATCATCTAAAACCCGTACTTTACTCAGATTTCTATCAGTTTTACCCACTTCAGGATCCTGGCAAGGAAACCAGCCAAACATTTAGTTGTAATGTTTCCTTGGGTTCCCTTTAAGTTGAACATTTCTGAGTTTTGGATGCTCTTGACAGTTCTGAGGAGTACTCAGTAGATATTTTGAACAATGTCCCTTGATTTGGATTTGTCTGATGTTTTCCTCATGTCTAGTCTGGGATTATGAGTTTGTGGGAGGAATATTACAGGTGTAAAATCCCATTCTTATCATGTCATATTAAGTGTATATTCTATTAGCATAATTGATCCCTGATGATGCTCTCATCTATCATCTGCATGAAGTAGGGCTTGTCAGGTGACTATGCAGTAAAGTGATTGTTCTATGCCCCCTTTCCATCCTGTCCTCTTTGGAAAAAAGTCACAATGAACAGTCCATGCTTCAGAGGTAGGGAGTTATGCTCCACTTTTTAGAAGTGGGAGTGTCTGGACGAACTGGTATTTTTCTCTTTGGGAGTTTTGCATATACTTGTTTGTGTAATTAAGAAATCATTAATTTTTCTCAGTATGGACCCTTGGTATTTATATAACACTTTGGGTTAAAATACAATATAACTTTTTTTTAATTTTCTTTATGGTATTGTGTTGGTTTTCCTATACATTGACAGGAATCCACCATGGGTATACATATATTCCCCCTCCAGAACCCCCCTCCTGCCCTCCTTCTTGATTCCCACCCCCTGGGTCATCCAGGTGCACCAGTCCCAAGCATCAAACCTGGGCTGGCAATTGATTTCACATATGATAACTAACATGTTTCAATGTCATTCTGCCATATCATCCCACCCTTGCCCTCTTCCACAGAGTCCACGAGACTGTTCTATACATCTGCGTTTCTTTTGCTGTCTCACATGCAGGGTTCTCGTTACCATCTTTCTGAATTCCATATATATGCGTTAGTATACTGTATTTTTGTTCTTCCTTCTGGCTTACTTCACTCTGGATAATAGGCTCCAGTTCCATCCACCTGAGTAGAACTGATTCAAATGATTTTTTTTAATGCTGAGTAATATCCCATTGTGTACATGTACCACAGCTTTCTTATCCATTTGTCAGTTGATGGGCATCTAGGTTGCCTCCATGTCCTGGCTATTGTAAACAATGTTGCGATGAACATTGTGGTACACGTGTTTCTTTCAATTCTGGTTGCCTCAGTGTGTATGCCAAACAGTGGGATTGATGGGTCAAATATAACTTTATATATTTTTCTTTTCAAATTGTTCTCAGATTGGCCATTGGGAGTTCTTCCTGTCAGTTCCCTCCATTTCTTAATAACTTTTTCATACCCCTGGAAATGTTGCTTCATTTTTCAAAAAATTTTGAGCACTTTTTTTTTCACACCCTACATAGATGCTCTGCTCTCGTATTCCACATTTCCTGATCCAATTCTAGAATCATCAGATCAGTTTTTCCATGGAGCCATTTGTCCTTTTATTGTGGAATGGTATCTACAAACCTAGATCTATACAGTAATTGTGCTCATTGGTACTGAAGAGTCATTGATTCTGCAGACCTCTTGATTGACAGAGCAAAGAATTATATGTGTGCTTCCTCTCCTGTGTTTATTCATATATCTAGAAATATTTTAGATGGTAATGATTTTGTAGATATGATACCAAAAAAAGAAACGGCAGAAAAAAGTAAAACACAGATAAAATGTACCTCATCCAAATAAAAGAAAAAAAAATGTCTGTGAATCAAAGAAAACAATCAAAGAAGCTATCATATGATCCAGGAATTCCACTTCTGAGTGTATTTTCTAAAGGAAATGAAAATAGTATATCAGAAAGATATTATCACTCATATATTTATTGGAACATGGTTCACAATATCCAAAATATGGATACAACCTAAGTGTCGATCAGTTGATGAATGGATAAAAAAGATTTGACATATTCAATATACAGCCATGTGAGTGAAGGAAATCCTGCCATTTGCAATACCTTGGAAGGGGCTTGAGGGCATTATGCTAAGTAATATAAGTGAGACAGAAAAATACATATATGATTTGTTTCACATACATGTGGAATCGAAAGAGGACAAACTCGGACTTCCCTGGACGTCCAGTGGCTAAGACTCTGCACTTCCAATGCATGGAACATGGATTTCATCCCTGGTTTGGTAACTAAGACACTACGTGCTGAGCAGCAAGGCCAAGAACTAAAAGTAAATAAATAAATAAATAAATAAATAAATAAATAAATAAATAAATAAATAAATAAATAAATAAAAATAGATTTAAAAATAGAAAGGACAAACAGAGAAATGGAGATGAGAGTGGTGTTCACCAAGAATTAGGGGATGGGGAAATAGGGAGAGATTTTTCACAGCGTACTATCACCCACTTATATTACTAACAAGTTTTAGGATCCAGTGTACAGCAAGATGTTTATAGCTCACAATTCTGTATCAAATTCTTGACTGTTGCTAAGAGAGTAGAACTTTTACGTTCTCTCCACAAAAAAAGTAAATGTGACAGGATGGATGTGGTAGCTAATACTATGTCAGTAATAATTTCAACATTTATAAATGTATCATATCAATGTGTCAAGATTTTTGCTTGAACTCCATACCTCCTTGCTAGTGAGGCTTCTCTTCTAGTGGAGTAAACCTAACTGCAGTGGTGGTGTCATTCACCCATGTGATGCTTCCAGATTTCAGCATGAAACAGTTCTCAGTGTGAGTGAAATTTTAGACATCCCTTAGGAGATGCTATCAATTCTGGCTCCAGTGCAGAATCCCGTATGACACTCTGGAAACAAGTCTGCAGATCAGAATCCTTTTCTGGTTGTTTTAGTCTTTTAAAGTTGGCATCTGTACATTGTCAGACTTTTAAAATTTCAAATCCCCTTACCTTTCCTGACTGTACAGCAGGCATACCTAATGGGACTGGAGGACACATGCATGTTAAGAATTGTTTTCCTGGTACAAAGATTTATTACTCAGAAATCCTCACCTCTCCCCTACCCCATGCAAACAGAGGACAATGTGAGTCCATTTCCCAGCTTTGACAATTTCCACCACACAGCCAAGTTTACTAAAAACCACATGACAGAGCATGATGTAACAGAGCAGAAGACACAGGTTAAGGCTGTCGAACAGTATGTCCATAGTGTTCTGCTCTCCAAAAGCCCTATTCTGAGTTTTGCACCTGGTCTGTGTCTCTCAAGTGTAGTGGGTCTTGTATATTTTTATCACTTTAACTGTCTTTGAAGTGGACTTGAAACACACTGGATTAATCCTTCACAAAGTGATGAATTACTCTTGGTTCCAGTTATCTGAATGAAAAGCATCAGAGAGATACCCACCTGTCCTGGATTACAGCCAAGATCTCCCCGCCCAGTGGTCAAGAGCCAGAATCTTTCCCAAAGAGATGAGCATCCATGTTGCAATATCTGTAGAGATAATAAACAGAGACCTTCATTCTTAATGTAGAGGATCCTCAGTTCTAGGTCACATTGCCCTGACCGTGGGCTTCCCAGACCATTTCCCCAGCTCTAGGATTGAACCCCAAGTCCAACTTTACAGAGATCAGGACAAGTGCCACTCTATCCCTGCTCCAACTGTATCTGGGTCTTTCCCACTCTCCCCCCACAAAACCCTTTTGTCAACACCTGCCACCTGGGAGGGGCTGCACAGAGTGCTGGCTCTCCAGGGTGAGATCTTGAGGACACCCTTTCCCCCCTCTGGGAACTGGAGAAATGATCTCTAACATAGTATTTCCATGTCTCCCACTGACACTTAGAAGTTGCTCTTGTGGTGAGTAAACACCAATGTCTGCAGAAGCTGTGCTGAACTGAGAGTGGCTGTAATTTATTTCCTAGAACTCCATCACTTTCTTATAGGAGTCCATGAAATTGTCCTTTAAGGTGAGAAAAGGACCATCATATTCAAATAGCTGTGCACCCCACCCTTAACTCAATGGACAGACAGAGTGCCCTGCAGTGTGTGGAGCTCAGGAGTAAAGTGGTGAGGGATAAAGAGGAACTCGTGGTTTTCACACCTACTCTGATGTTTTAAATTGTTTTGGTCACTCAGCATACAGGATCTTAGTTCCCCAGCCAGGGGTCCAACCTCCACCCCCTGCACTGGAAGCACAGAGTCCTAACTGCTGGACTATGAGGAAAGTCCCTCCAATATTCTTTACCAGGATGCCTCAAAATTGCCAATGTCATCAAAAAAAACAGGAAAGTCTGAGAAACTGTCATTGCAAAGACAAATTTAACAAAATATGACAGCTACATGGACTCTGCTTCACCGGATATGAAATGATCCTCTAACAAAAAAAGAACATGAAGTAAAGACTAAATATGAAAATATAGTATAAGCTAATTACTCTTATAATACTATAAATATGAAATAAATTAAACCTTAATATTAAGTAAATTGATCAATTAAGTAACTAACTTAACCATAAACATTAAATATGAATATATTAAACAAAATCATAAATATTAATATGAATACATTAAACAAAATATGATATTATGAATATAACACAAAAATAAAATACAAAATCTATCTTTCTCAGAGAAAATAGGCCTATAAAGTCAAAAATGCTTACAATTTTGCCATTTACCGGGAAAATGTTTGATCCCTGGTGTAAAGCAAAATAGCATGATTATACTGAGTGATTCATACCATGGGTAGAAGCAAAAGCCCCAGGCCCAGATCTGTAACACTGTGGTGGAAGACTCAAGAACAGCATGGTAGACACATAGACTTTTGTAGGAGGGCAGTATTTCTCTCTGTAATGAAAAACTTTAGTGAGAAGCGACTGTTGTGCTATTTTTGTATTACCTCACTGCTTGGTTATCTAGGCGAATCCATTCAAGGGAAGTACATAACAGAGTGAAGAAACTACATACCCCCCATTCTGAGTGAGAGGACCAGAAGGAGAGCCTCCTGGTAGCCAAAGAGTGAGGGCAGATAGTGGAGAAAGACAAATATGAGCAAGGGATTCCAGCAAGTTGTCAGAATCCCTGAGTTCGACCTGAGCTATGCCTGCAGGAATCTCACCATAGACAGAATACCAAAAGCAGGGGGAAGTGAACCATTGCCCAAGGGGCAGGCCTGGCCCTGTGTGATTCACAAACACTATGGATCCAAATATCACTGCATCAACCACAGCAAAATCCACGTTTATTTCAAGCACATGGGAAACATTGTTCAAGATAGCATCCTATATCATCAAAATAAATGGAAAAAATATTAAATGATGCAGAGTATGTTCTCTGACAAGAGAAGAATGATAGAATGAATTAAAAGGAAAGTGCAACATATTACAATTTATGGGACACAGCTAAATCAGTGTTAAAAGGGAAAATTACAGCATTTAATGTTTAGATTAAGAAAACAGAAAGACCTCAAACAATAATCTGTATTTCCACCTTAACATAGAAAAAGAAGAGAAAACTTTACCCAAAGCAATCTGAAAACAAACTAGAAACACAATAGAAAAAAATTGAAATAAAAGAAAATAAATCATGGGAAAAAAGCTGGTTCATTGGAAAGATCAATCAAATTGATAAAACACTCGTCAGCTAAACAAAATTGAAAAAGAAAAGAAAAAGTAATAATATCAGAAATGAAATACTGACTACCACTTCAATTCTACAAGCCCTACACTAAAGATGTTGGAAGGATAAAAGGAAACACTACGAGCAAATCTATGTATATAAGATAAATTCAACAACTTAACTGGAACTGTACAATTCCTCAAAATCCAGATAATGAGCAATTCACTCCTGATGAAATGGATAACCCGTATAGTACTACAACTATTTGAGAATGGATATCACATTTTAAAATTTTCTACCTCAGTAGAACTCATTCACATATATTATTTTTAATGGCTGAGTAATATTCCATTGTGAGGTGGATGAAACTGGAGCCTATTATACAGAATGAAGTAAGCCAGAGGGAAAAACACCAATAGAGCATGCTAATACATATACATAGAATTTAGAAAGATGGTAATGATAACCCTGTATGTGAGATAGAAAAAGAGACACAGATATATAGAACAGTCTTTTGGACTCTATAGGAGAGGGCAAGGGTGGGATGATAAGGCAGAACAGCATTGAAACATGTAAATTATCATATGTGATATCAATCGCCAGCCCGTTTGATGCTTGATACAGGGTGCTCAGGGCAGGTACACCAGGATGACCCAGAGAGATGGAATCAGGAGGGAGATGGGAGGGGAGTTCTGGAAGAGGAATACATGTATACCATGGCAGATGCATGTCAATGTATGGCAAATCCAACATGATAATATAAAGAAAAAATAATTGAAAATTAAAAGAAATAAAGAAAATAATTATAAAAAATTAAAAAATCAAATATTCTGAAAAGTAAATCATTATTTAGAACTTCAGAAACTTCAACAACTCAAGCAGAAATTTTCAGAACCAACTTTATCAGAACTCTGAAGAAGAGCCAAAAATTTGGAGCAACTAAGCTATCAATATTGTGACCTCCACTGGGTAAGGGTTAGTGGTCATGCTCTGTGGTCCTGGTGTCCACCATGGGCCTTGGCACTCAGTGGGAGATCAGAAACTGTTTGCTAAATAACGTCTTACTCATGGCTCCTGCAATCTGGTTCGATCAACTTTATTTGGCCCCCAATACATGCAACAGGTCAATACGACCATAAACACAAATAGGAGCAGGGACACAAGCACACCTCTGCAAATGTCTGTAGAAGAGGTGCCTGACGCTTACATAGCCAACAGAGACAGAACCATTTTAGCCCATGGGTAGCTTTAAAAAATTCCATTCTTCATGAAAATCTGATCACCGTTGTGAAAGAATAAAATGATGGCAAGAAATAGCTGCTCATAGAATGACAAGCTGAGCCCGTGTCCTCCAAGTGCTGGAATAACCAATGTGGCATTTAGGAGGAAATGACCAACTAGGAACAATAAGAAGGGAATTTAGGTTTGGTGGAGTACAATACTCTGATGACTTCCAGAAGTATAAAACCCACTCCTTTCCTAAAATATCCTCTGGAACATTCAAGACACGGACAACTTTGACTCCTCTAAGAAGATTAGCATTCTTGCCCTTCCCTGATAGTGTATGTGTTAAATGTCAATACACAAGAAACAAGTGCCTGCACATTCTGAATTCCAGGCCTGACCTTCCTGTCACTATTACAGAAAAGGGAGTGTATGAAAAAAGTATTCAGTAATTCCGTTTCAATTTGCTTAAGTCACAATGACCTGTGACAGTGTTAGGTTAGCAAATCTACCCTTCTACCAACAGAGAGGTCAAGACAGTAAGGTGAGAAATACCCAAGCATAAAAATAGGCCTATGGCCAAAATCAGATGGAAATGCAATGGTGCACATGAACATAGGTTAGAGAGTCCATAATACACAATGAGGATGCTCAGCTGATATTTTCAGCTCCTCATTAAGACTTCGTGCTTTCCAGGGATTTGGGCCATGATGTCTAGCAGTCACTCAGTGGAGTTTGACCTGAAAGAATAAAGAGAACACAGGTCAACTGAAAGTGTGTCTTATGGAAACACCTTAATCTCAAAATGAGTGAAGGATTGTTCATAGACAGGAGCTTAAATGGTCCCTTCTTTTGAAGTATTCATAAGATCATCACAAAGGGAGAACTTTTAAGCCTTCCTCATACCCTCTGAGGATAGTATATAAGAAAAGAGATCCAAATCCCACCCCCAAAAGGAACTGGGGAGGATGAGAGGAGCCCATGTGTGATCATGTCACCCTGCTGCTTAATTCTCTTCCATCCATAAAAGAACAGCTTCTCTGGTGTTGCCAGTGGAAATGATCCTGCCTGCCAATGACAGAGGCATAAGAGATGCAGGTTTGATCCCTGTGTTGGGAAGATCTCCTGGGGAAGGAAATGGCACCCCACTCCAGTATTCTTGCCTGGAGAATCCCATGGACAGAGGAAACTCGAGGGCTACAATACATAGGGTCTCAAAGAGTATGACATGACTAAAGTGACTCAGCATGTAAAATAAGGTCCACACACTTTCCTCTGATATGCAGCGTCCCTCTAAGTTGGACACAAACTGAAGTATATTCTCTATTTACACCATGGTCCCATTTATTGTTTTCCAAGTTGGAAGACTTCTGTTTCACTGCAGGAAATAAGGCTGAATATTTTTTATTGGGCTGTAATCTGCATGAGAAGTTAGGCACAGTTAGCAGTGATTTCTGGCTGGTTATTTAGGAAATGATCCAAGTGCCATCTTCCTCTCTTCCTTATTTCTGCATCTGAGCTCAAGAGTCGAGAAAACCTGACAAAGACTACTTTAGCTAGGTGATCAAGGTAAATATCAATGGTGATAAATCATGCTGATACTATGTACCCTTGACATGATGTGATAAGACTGGCACTTTGTCTCTCTGGTCTTCCTCCCCAAAACTCATTACCCCAGTTGAAAACTCTGGACTATCACTTCTTTTTATGATGACCGGATGTTGATATTTACTAGATACTTTTCTGTACCAATGTAGGTCTGTTTTTCTCACTCAATCTGTTATTGTAATAAGGCAATCCTGGGCTTATGTATTCCCACATCCAGCCCTCACTCCTCCTTGCTCTGTTCTAGATTATACACAGGCTGATTCTGGCAGGCTGGAATCAAACTAGCCAACCGCTGGCTGCCATTTTGGTTCAGCTAACCAGAAACAACAGCAAGAGATTAGAATCCTGGAAGACAGAGCGGTCCAAGATTTTTCCCCTTCCTCTGCATCAGGTGGCTTGTCCTTCAGTGGTTCCATGTTCTTCATGGCTCCAGCCATTCAACCATGAGATTGGCCCATCATGGTTCTGGATCCTGTTGAATCTAAAACCCAGGTTCCAGCAACACTATCTCCTTTCTTTGTGGGTGATTTCCTCATGTTGCTAACAATCAGGTTTTGCAATTCTCTCCTGCTTAGTCTCCTACCACTTTTGTAACCAACCCCTTGCATCAAGTTCCCTCCATGTTAAGTATTTACAGTGGTTTCTGTTTTCGTGGACAACCCTTGACTGTTACATGCAGCCAATTATAGTGACTGATCTTCTAGTAAACTCCTTTGCATTCTTGGCATAAACCCTGCTCTGTCACCAGCAGTTAGATGTGTTTGTCTCTTCTGTAGTTAATTAAAATAATAATGAAACAAAATGCCCCTGGGCTCTGAAACTTTCTCCAAATAATGCATCTTTCATCATCTTCACAGCCTTCTCAAAAATAAATTTTACACTCACTAGTTTTGGGGCATGTATTGAAAATTAGCATATGTGAAATTAATCACAATCCCAGGTTTGATGCTTGATACAGGGTGCTCAGGGCTGGTGCACCAGGATGACCCAGAGAGATGGAATCAGGAGGGAGGTCGGAGGGGGGTTCTTGAAGGGGAATACATGTATACCCATGGCAGATTCATGTAAATGTATGGCCAAACCAACACGATAATGTAAAGAAACATAAATAAATAAATATTTTTTTAAAAAAGAAAAATTCTAATGGCATAAGTAATAGAGTGATTTGGTCAACTTTTAAAAATAATCCAAGCAATATACATGGAGTAAAATAGCATGGCTTGTGCAAAAGAGCCAAAATGGTACTCAAAGAGAAATATATAGCTTTTAATAGATGTATTAGAAAACTAGAGCTATTTAATTCCCCCAAGAAATTCAAGGAGCTAGGTAATGAACATCTTATGAAAACCTGAGTAATAGAAGGTAGGAAATAATGAAGATAAGTGTAGAAATAATGAAGTAGAAAGCAGTAAGACCAAAAAAAACCAAACGTGGATTACTTGAAAATATTTATGAAAGAGACCTTCTTTTTGATATTATGACCAGGTACTAAAGAAAAAAAATAACACATAAACAACATAAATTAAAACTCTATAAACTATACATGCCAAACATATTTAAATGATGTAAAAAATATTATATCATATGTTATATGATTCCCTCAAGATAAGCAAACGGTGCACAAGGAAATGTTTCTCTATATTAAAGTATTTGAGGTAATAAACTAAAACTGAATGAGAGAATTTAAAAATTACACCTCTGCAACCCCCAGTGGGTAAATTAAGGTGAGGATCATCAATGACTGCCAACTCAGCACAAAGTACAGTAAACATTATGTTCTTAATGGAAGTATATGGTGTCACCTAGGTAGCAGTCTTGTAAATAAACAAGTTAATCAAGCTTCTACCTGTAACTAGCAATGTTGAGAACTGTTGAAGGGCCAAACATGTTCAATGACATCAAAGTGTTTCATTCAACATAATATATTTTATGGAAAACTTGAAAAATACAAAACCGACATTTTTTTTTAACAAAAAACAAACCTTTCCCCCTTTTTTCAAAAAAGAAAAAAAGATAATGCAGGGGAAGCCTATTGATTAAAAAAGACTCAAGGAACATAAAAACCCCACAATATATGGATCATAATTGTGATCCAAACAAACTAAAGTAAAATAAAAATACTGTATAATGTAAATGTGAAAAATTACTATATATTTGCTCTTGTTGAAACATTTAAAATTTTAGGAATGATCATTGTTATGGGTTCATGTTTTATAAAATATTCCTTGTCTTTTATAAATGCCTACTGACATAGAGATCCTGATATCTTGGAGTACCTTCACATTAGTCCATTTGCAGAGATGTGGGGAAGGTGAGAGTACATTGGATGCAGACCAGCCAAGTAGTGGCAGATGATTGATGCTGGCTGCCAAGTATATTGGGCTCCTTATACCATTCTCTACTGCTATATGTGTTTAACAGAATCTGTTATAATAATAAAATTATATTATAAAACCAGATGTGTACCCCCATTCCCACCAAGAAAAGAACACTTGAGCAAATTTCACCCACACAGTAGCAAATATCCTAAGCAAATGAATAGCTTACTCAATATAGCAGTGAATTACACGAACAGAGAGGTTATGGCTAAAGGATGAAAATATGATTCAAGCTAGAAAATAGTTCAATTATAATTCTCCACAATAACAAATTAGGGGAAATCATTGTTGTATGTCAATGGATGTGGAAAAAAGCCTCTGAAATCAGTTCAACATGAATATGACTTTTAACAAATTGAGACTAGAAAGGAACTTCCATCTCCTAATATATATAGCAAACATACTTCAATGTGAAATGTTCGATGCATTCCCATTAAAGACAGGAACACTTCAAAGATGCATGCTCTCCCTTGAACAATGCAAAAATTCACTGGAACACAGAGTTAGAACTTGGCATATCGAAGGAAATGAGATGTATGAATATGGAAAAAGATAATATTTTGTGACAATATGATCATTTGCATAGGAAATTCAACGAAGCCAATGCATGGAATACTCAAATTAATAAGAGACCAGAAAGAAACCTTGTATGGAAGATTACTACAGCAAAACGAAGAGTCTTACCAGCACTATTTAGAGATGTAATTAAGAAATGCCCCACTCACAATACAAATCCAAAAGTTAACTAAGAAGCCTAACAAAATATGTAAAATCTTAACAGTGGCTACAACACAAATTTGTCGTTAGATATGGGTAAAAAAAAAAAACTCAAATAAAAAGTCTCTACCAGTATACAATATTCATTTATGGGGGGAAACTGTTATAAAGATGTCAAGTCTGCCTAAATTACTTACATATGTAGTGCTTTACCTGTACCACTCAAGATGGTGGTGAAGTGTGGGCTGCTGTCTTCCATTGCCAAAAGCTACTCTGGCAAACTAAAGAGAAAATGAAGCACATGAAAAGCACAATAAGGACCACAAAAGCTAAACAACAAAATATGAGAAGCCTCTTGAGGAGACTGAATTCTGTGTTGAACAGGATAATAAAATAAAATGCAGGAGGTGAGAGTGGGGGAGTTTCTGGGGGCAACAGTGTGAGAGATTCCTGCCCTATCATCACAGGGCCAACAGCCACCAGGCCCTGCCAGCTCTGTCCTGTCCCTCAGGAACATCCTGCAGCCCAACACATGGGGCTCCTCACATCAGCTTGCCTTCCAGATGAAGAAATGAGGCGATGGAACTTGGGCATCTTCCCAGGACCACGTGCTAGTGAAGACCGGTGAGAAGATAACAGGCAGGAAGAACAGGGGTCTCCAAACGGAGGAAACAGGCTGACAGTGTCAGACATTTTTATCTCCCTGTTAAGCAGCAGGAGGAAACAAAATAGCAATATTTTTCCCTTCTCTATACAAATTTAAAAGAGGTTTCTCTAAAAATACTCTGTTGAAATAATGACACCTTGTTTCATCTGAAATTAACTATTCTCAAATCTTGAGTTAACCAAGGCATTCTGCTTATGGAAATGTTTGCCTTAAGCTATGTTAGTGTACTATGCATTTACCCCAAACTCTGTCTTCAAGTTGGTCCTGCCAAATGGCTCAGAACCTACTTGACAAACCAGTATGTTATACACAAACACGGTTCCCCTAATCTATGTAAATGAAACTATCTCTATGGTTAACTGCCCTTCTACAAGATTCAAGTCAATCATTTTATGGCCCAGGATAACTTGTCTTGTGTCATGATTACCCCAAAATACATCTTACGTATGAGGGGCCTGGTGCCATTCTGAGTTTTGAGACATTTGTTTCTTTCATTAGCAAACTGCTAGTTACTATATAACATCCAGCTGAAGACTAGCAGGGAGCACACTTTTACCCCCTTCTAATGCTTATGTCAGAAACTTTCTCTATCTCCTTTATACTTTAATAAATCTTTATTACACAAAAGCTCTGAACAATCAAGCCTTGTCGCTGGCCCTGGATTGAATTCTTCTCCTCCAGAGGCCAAGATTCCCATTATCTTTTTTGTGGTTTTGCAACAACCTTTCACCGGGGTGGGCTCAGAGCCCTGGTCTCAGTTCCTCTGGAGCCCCTGCCCTTCCCACCCACCCCAGGCCAATGCCCAAACTTCCAACATCTCACGCATTTCCTCTTCTCTGTGCTACACGAAGCCTCTGAGGTGACAAAAAGCCGGCCCACGGAAGGAAGGGGACAAGGAGTATCAGAAGCACTGTGGGGCTCCTCTGTGGTTTGCTGAGAACTGACACTGCCTGGGGCCAGCGTCTATGTCCAGTGCCAGTGCCTCCCACGTGAGGGCTGCACTCTAAACCTGCTGTTTCCATGGGGCCTCCTGCCAACTGAACCTTCTAGGCTGACCAGCTCCTTGTCGCTGCCCCTACAGAAGGCTGCACAGGAGGATCTCCTGTGCTTCCCTACACAGAGCATTCCAACTCCCTGCAGAAGTTCTCCACCTTTCCCAGCCCTCACTCCAAAATCCCTCTGACACCTACAGTCTTTTTCCTTTGGATAGTAACTTTTAGACACCCAGTAATCCTTCTGGGCAACTTCAACACATTCTCAAAATGTTTTCCCATTGTGTGTGTGAGTACTCTGATTTGCCACATAATGAGCTGGTTCTTTGGATATAAATCTGAAGATAAAGAGAAGGATTTTTAATCTCCCCTAACATTTGCAGTCAAATTTAATGGGCTGCCTTCTTTGAAACTGGCCAGATGAATGAGCTTACTTGGTGGTCAAAACCCAAAGCCTCCATCCTACATGGTAGATAAGGAAGGACCACAGAAGTGCAGCCAACTTTTCAAGGCTTAACTCTTGAAAACTGTGATAGTCTCCTCTGAGGTGAAAAAAATGGTTCCTTGGTAGCTCAGATTTTAAACGAATAAAAAGTACTTAGCCATCCTTCCTTGGCCTCTTGTCTGGTACCCGACACACAGGAAGGTCATGGTTGTCAGTGTGCCTGGCAGTATCTGGGCAGGTACTCAGGTAAATACAGCTGTGTGGAGGCAGCTGAGACTCCCAGGAGCAGATAGCCTTGCAATAGAAGGAAAGTTATCATTCTCAGTTAACTGACATCACAATCAGTATTATAGTCAGGATCACAAAGGGAAGTACAGAAAAATGTTATGTGGTGACATGCAAATCCACTTGCCTGACATTTACATGCTCCTTTTAAGATTAATGTGACATTGTGTTTGAAAACATCTGCCATATAGGAGGCACTTACATATCTGGAGTATATCAACGTAAATCTGACCTCTGAAACTTCCACAAAATGAAGAAGCTAGTCATAAAAAATAATAAGGGCCACTTTGAATTGAGTGTCTACTATGGGTTACTGTATGAGAGAGACTACATATGCTTGTCTGTATCTTGTCTTCCTTTCCTCCATCCCAGACACAGGGGATGCTACACTACCTGTACACTGGTAGTTAGGAAGGGTCATGAGACTAGCCATTGTCATTGAGATACGAGCAGGAGCATTGTTGGTCACGTCTGGAGCCAGTATGCCACTTCTGTGCTTTCTCTTTCATTCAGCAGCAAATACGGCAATCCATTGGTAGAACTCCAGAATGGAAACAGCATTGAAACTGGGGCCCCCTGAGATCAGAGTTAGTGTTAGTTGCTCAGTCGTGTCTGAACTGACCTGAACAGTTGCTGCCCCTCGGACTGAAGCTTGCCAGAGTTCTCTGGGATTCTCCAGGCAAGAATACTGGAGTGGATCGCCATTCTCTTCTCCAGGGGATCTTCTTGAACTAAGGATAGAAACTGCATCTCCTGTCTCCTGCATTGCAGGCGGTTTATTTACCATCTGAGGCATCAGGGAAACCCAAGTTGAGCCATTCAAATTGCAGGTTTTGCCTGTTGTGTAAAGTAGCAGTTACTTTAGCTGACATACAGCTACTATTTGGGCTTCCCTGATGGCTCAGTTGGTGAAGAAACCACCTGCAGTGCAGGAGATCCAGGTTCAATCCCTGGGTCGGAAATATCCCTTGGAGAAGAGCACGACAACCCACTCCAGTATTCTACCTTGGAAAACCCCATGGACAGAGGAGCCTGGTGGGCTACACATCACGGGGTCTCAAGGAGTTGGACATGACTGAGTGACTAACACTAACTAATGAACATGTTGTTAGAGTTACTTATGTGTTGTAATTACAATGATAATAGCACATGCACTCTTCTTGACAAAACTTTTAACTCTTCAGACAAATCATATTTTTCCCTCTACAAAGTTCACCCTTGTCTTCAGAAATAACTGCAACTAACGGGCTGGTGTAAGTAATTTTAAAGCTGATTCTAGACTCTCACACATAATTGTTTGTGAGTCTGATTTGTGGGGACTGATTATGACCCCGATATGGCAGTGGCATGTGACAACTTTTATATGGGCTGTATTTTGACAGGAATGCATGTGAAGGGAAGTCCCTCAGAGCAAGAGATCTTGCAGAGATGATGGCAAAAGCTCAAAACCCAGAAGGGCAAAACAAAAGGGAAGTCCCAGAGGAAAGGGAATCAGAGAGTGATGTAACTTTCTAGCACAGTGAGGAATCTCTGGGTCAGGGAGCTCCAAGAGGCAGCAGTGGCTTGAAGTCTTATGATTCCAGGTTATAGTCATCTCATCTATGCCCAGTTACTGTTATCTATGCCCATCAGCTTTGGAGTACAGCTTCTCAGGGTATGCCAAGAAAGCAGGCTCTAAAAGGTGAAAGCCAGCTTATTCAGACAGCATTTAAAGTAATTAGATGCTCAAAAATTTAAGCTTGTTGAGGAATTATTTTAGTGAAGGGCTCCATCTCACACTTCTCTAACCATTCTGTAGCACACTCCACTCCCAGCCCCAACCGTAACTTGCCTTCATATTGTGCCTGATGAGTCATTTCCTCTTAAATGCCACCACAGTTCCCCCAGCACTTGAGGGACACTGGCTAACCTTGTCATTCTATGAGGAGCTCTCTCTTGCCACTATCTTGTTCTTTCACAGCATTGATCTGATTTTCCTGGAAAATGTGACTTTTTACAGTTACTCATGGGATAAAACGGTTTGTCTTTGTTGGCTCTGTATCAGGTACCTCTCCTCCAGATGTTTCCAGAAATGTACTTCTGTCATTGCTCCTGTTTTTGTTTATGTCCATGTTGACATGTATAGGAGGTCAAATAAAGTTGGTCCATTCAGATAATTTTCTGTAAGTCATTTTCTGGCCTTCAACAGAGTGCCAAGTCTTATGGTGGCCACCAGGACCACAGAGCATGACATGTGAACTCTGAATTGAGCAACTCGTGATCTAATAGGCAGTCTGACCAGATACACTTCACAGGATTCTCGAGGCAAGAATACTGGCATGGATTGCCATTTCCTCTTTTGATGGATCACGTTTTGTCACAATTCTTCACTGTGCCCATCTGTCTTGGGTCTGCATGCCATGGCTCATAGCTTCATTGAGTTATGCATGCCCCTTTGCCTCGCCAATGCTGTGCTCCAAGAAGGGTACCCGGATGCTGGGAAAGATTGAAGACAAAAGGAGAAGGAGGCTGCAGAGGGTGAGATGGTTAGATAGCATCACCAAACCAATGGGCATATATTTGACCAAACTATGCGAGATAGTGGAGGACAGAAGAGCCTGGTGTGCTGTAGTCCAAAGAGTTGCACATGCCTTAGCAACTGAATAACAATAAATGGCCCCATAAAAAAGTCCCTTCTTTATGTTACAGAAGTGCCAAGGCATATAGACAAGAAAAACGGATAATTACAAATATGTGTGTTTTTGAGTGAGAATATTTAGTCAGACTTGGGTTTAAAGGAGTTGGCAAAGGACATGACTATGAACAGGGGCTCTGAATCCAGCCAGACTGGATTTCAATCCTGACTCTACCACTTGCTGGCTGTGTGATCTTGTGTAAGCTTTTGAGCTCTCTGTTCTTCAGGTTTCTCATATGTAATCCATGGATAGCAATAGTACCTAACTCATGAGGCAGGTATGAGAACAAAACCAGGTAATATCTGTAAAGCACATTCAACCACATCTGGCACATAGTAAATGAATGCCAAGTTAATGTGTATTAAATCAGCAGATTCTGACCTCCCCAGGCACTGCTGAGCAGCCTCAGGATTCTGTCATTTAGCTCAATAAAAGGAACTGGAAAAGTCTGTTAAACAGGGCTAAAACTTGTACTCCACCTAGCTGTGATGAACTTGAAATGCTTAGCCCCTGCAAAGCATGCTATATGGTTATCCTTATCCTGGACGGAGGCCTGGAAGCCCTTGGATCCTCCTGTGCTCCAGAGTGTGCTATTGCACCTCTCGACTGCAACAACCCAGTGGTCAATTCTGGTGAAGTCCCTTAACATCCTGAATGTAGTCCATGACTACACCAGCTTACTGTGGGATGCATAAATACATCACAATAACAATGGTAACTGCTTACCAGTATACTGAAGGTTATTCAGTGGACCACAGAGATGATCTCACTTGCTAAAACAAGCAACAGGGCACAATAAGCTTGAGAGTCTGGCTTTTATTTGAGCCTGAGCCAAATAGATACTTTGGGAGCTCTATTTCTGGTGCTTCTGACAGAACACATGGATGACCTCCCTTTCCATGACTTAAACATCCAATGGCTAAACTGCAGGGTGTGACTTGCATTTCCCTCTCCCTGTCACCTCTGCTGCCATTTCAGATCAGAGGTCACAGTAATGATTTCAAACCAGATGATTGGTATTCCTTAGCCATTTTTTTCATTTAGATAAATAAGTATAACCTGATCAACATCCTGACATGTGCTGCTCATCCCCAAACACTCATTTATGCCTTTTCCACCGCCCTCTCATAGGCACATGCTTTTGGTGTCCATCAAACACATCCTGTTGTTATAGCAGAGGTAACTGGGAGCCTTGGTCCAAGTGGAAAATTCACAGCAATGGGGATACTCATTATTTGCAATCACTCTTATTTATTCCATCATTTGTGTGTTCCTCGGAGCCCAGCTCTGGGTTTTCCCATATGTCTGCTTCCCTGGTCCTTGAAGGTGCATATTGCTTTCCAGCACTGGTGGTCAGTAGCTCAGGGTAGACACAATAACCCTGTGCCTGCAAAGACAGTTCCCTACAGGGAAGGAGTGCCAGCTAGAAAAGCCAGACAGGCAGCTTCCTGTGATTCTCTCAGAAAATCAGCCGTTGTAGGAACCACTTCTGTTATAGGGACCCCAAAGAAGTTGCTTTATAATTACTTGTGAATACATTAATACTGCCACTACTTAAAATTGCCTAGCACCTCAAGAAACTTTGCAGGCCTCGCCTTGTGGCTTAATTCCTGAATCAGTTCAAGAACTGCCACACTTCCAGGCACATTGAAGGTAGCCAATCAACTGTGACCCAGTTTACTAGGAGTTGTCAGGCTGTTGGAGGAGTTTAAGAAATCAAGAACATACTAGTGGGTTTGTCCAAACTTGTGTTTTCACTTATAACACAATGGAAACTGCTCCTTCCATCTTGCCTACACCTTTGCTTTTAGATGCATGTGATGTTGAACCTGGAAAGTCCCTGAGTGATTGTATCAGGCAGAAAAGGCTACGTTACTCTGGTCCTCCATGACTGACTCTCTATGCCTTTTCTGATCTAATCTTCAGAGAATCTACTGCCCACTCCTGATATATGTATATTAATAGCAATGTACCAGTGTATACCAATACATTATAGCAGTTTACCAAGTTATACTGATATAAACTGAAATGCACAATAATTGATGAATAGATAGTATATGTATCTGTGCAGGGCTTCCCTGATAGCTCAGTTGCTCAATGACATATTATTCAAACACTGAAAAGGACTGAACTACAAACTTAAGGGGAAAAAAAGAAGGAAGTACTGATACTTGTTCCAACCTGAATCATCCTTTAGCTATTTGAATGGGGGTGGGTTTCAGAGAATGGCTTTTCTTTCCAGAGAAGGATGTGATGGGTAATTTCTAGCTAGCGATTTTCTAGAGGTAGATTCAGATGTTGAGTAGGGGAGTGGGAGTAAATGTATATATATACTCACACACATGTGAAAGGTTCTCTCTGATTGAATTTACGGATACAATACCTAGAGGAGGGATAAAACATTTGAAAAGGACATCTTTTGGAAGGATATGAAGAAAGTGCAACCCATTGCTTTAGTTGTTTGCTTGGCTCTGATAATAGCTGCAACTGAGGTACAGCCTCTGATCTATGTGAGGGCAGCAGAATTCCCAGCCATCTTGCTGTTCAGGCTGAAGGGACATAGCAAAAGGTCAGGTACTACAAAGGCCCACATGAGGCATCCACTGATTGGTTTTCAGCTGCAGTGTCAACAGTAACATCAGCACCCGAAATGTGTGGGTCTCCTGCACCCATCAATTCTGTTAACTTCCCTGAACAAGCACCAGGCGACAGTAGGGGATGTCAGCCTTGGATCAACACTCTACAATGATAACACCTGTGTGGGGTTTGGGGGATGTAGTTGAATTTCTAAGCTCACTGACCTGCCTCAGGAATTCAAATCCCCTGTTCAGTGCTGCAAGACACAAATTCATTCTTGAGGAGGAATAGGAAGAAAGGAAAACTCCATAATCCATGTCAAACCCCAAGGTTTGAACACCAGTTGTAACTGGTTCGGAGGCTGTTCTTTAAGCTGAATTAGGAGCGGGGAAGGCTCTGGCTTACACAGACAGGCAGGGGCCTGTTTGTGTGTACAAGCTGACTTTCACACATATTCTGGTCAATACGCCACAGGCTCTGTGTAGCCTCCATCTGTGGCCACAAATAACTTTGCCACGGGAGAATGAAGCTACTGGCCTATGCAGCAACCAAAGATACAAGTAAAGCCTCAAGAGGTATAATTAGGCTACTGTTCTCTGAGGTCTTTCTCTGAGCCAGGCCCTTGGTTAGATACATTGGGCAGTAGGATGGGAGGAAGGAACATGAAGGTGGCAATGTTATCAGCAGCCAGAAACACAGGCCTAAGGAACCTCTGTTTCCCAGAGCCACTGACATGTTAATGATGTCACTGGGCTCTTACCCAGCTAGTATCAGATTGGGTTAGTGTGTCCTCTCCTTTTCCCACCTACGCCAGTACCTGAGCCTCCACACTCATCCAGCCAACAAGGTCCACCAGTTCTAAGTCAGAGATAGCTCAACCCCACTTTCTCCCATACCCATGGTCTGTATTCAGGCCCTCACTGTTTCTGATCTTCTAACTGCTCTCTAATCCCAGGACCTCAAATCTGTCCTCCACACTGCTGATGAGGAACTACCAAGAAGCACTGACAGGACCACGAAGATGGGCTCTGAGCTTTCTGTAAGTAAAGGGTGAAAGTCTTCAGTTCAAAAGCAGCACACATCAGCAGCTTTTGACAACAACTCTGGGGATCCACACCACAGCCTAAGGGGCAGAACAACAGGCACGGAGCTGGCTGCCACTCCCAGGGAAAGTGGGCAGTCAAGAAGTGAGCCACCCAGAAAGGTGGACCTTGAGCCCTCTCTGCCCTCTATGCATATGCCCAGTGTTTCTTGCCTAACTCTTCAAAATAGTCTTTGCACTTCATGTAGCACATGTCATCAGAGGGTTTCACAAAAGAAGCTCAAAGCAATCTGTTCACAGACCTGGTTTGCAGGCATCCCTTCCCCAGCAGTATCTGAGGGCAGGAGAAGACAGGGGAGCAGGGCCCTGGCACTTTCTTGGAAGACTTCCTTCTGCTTGGGAATTCCTTCCTGGCCCTCTGAAATCTAAAGTAGAATCCCATTTAATGTGATGAATATAAACAAATAGCACTGTGTGTTCCAGTGTGAGACTGAGAAAGTGGGGAACAATGAAAGTCAAGAAACAGAAGGACTGAATGGTTAACAGTATTACCTCCTCTGGGGAGGAGGATGGAGGAGGGCTGTGTGGAGTTATTTCTCCTTTCACTTCTGGGCCAGATCATTTTTTTGCCAGATAATATATTTATTGCTTGGGTAATATAAAAAAATCTATCTGTAGCAAAAGTATCATGAATATTGGTGAAAACGGTAATGAAGCATTTTGGTGGGGCAAGGATCCAGTACCATGCAAATATCGAACCACTAAAACATTAAAAATGTAATGAGCATTTATATTGAATATCAATATAAATGAATATTGCCCTTGCTTCTTCAAAACCAGCTTTAGATGCTGTTTTTCTTGGACTTAAAGCCATGGAAAGGTAAATATTTTTAGTATTAGGTTATCAATAGAAGGTATTCGTATCTTCTTGTAGTGGTAGTTACACAGCTTAATGTGTTTGTCAAAACTTAGCTGTGTACACTGAAAATGGTGACTTGTACTCCTTGTAATGTATGCCCACAAAATAAGTAAAAGGATAGGTTATCATTAGAGGATGGTTGGCAGTCCACAGGTATCTACCCTGGCTAATTGCAGGTTTTCTCCATGTAAGACTGTTCATCAGTTTAAATACAGTATTACATATGACTCCCTCAATGAGACTGACACTGTCATTAATTCCTGTTTACAGATAAAATAATAGATGATTGGAGATATAATGTGTGCAGTGGGACAGCTGGTAAGCAGCTGGTCTGGAACGGGAATCCAGCTCTCACACCATACACCTGCACCTCCCTACACATGTCCGTCCAGAGGGTCCTTTGGAGATGCCATACTCCTTCCTGCTGGACACCCTTGTCCCCTCCAGGGAGAATCTTGGGTGAGCTTACTTCAAGTCTATGCTCAACTATGTGTTTGGGTCCACCTTCATGTCTGAATGATGCCAAGGCCACCAAAGTCATCAGCCTTGCACTCCCTGCCCACCTTTCAACCTACTGCTCCCAGAGCAGCCTCAGTGGATGATGGCCCAGTGTTCTCCTGGTCAAGTTCTGAATAACCATCTGCCCACAGATGGACCCACTCCATTGGAAGAGCAAAACTAGAAGTGGTTGATCTAACTAGCATGGCCCAACCTCTATTACTCCATGTCCACCAAATAATTCATCCCCGGTGCACCATTTAATCTCCAAAGTCAAGCTCAGCCCCAGTGCCAGGAACCTCTTTGTGGGAATGAACTTCACTCGAGGCAACTCAGGACACAGGAGTGACGTGTCAAATCACGATTTGCTTGGTGGTGTACAGTCTCAAGCAACTCTGGAGTTCAACTTGTGGAAAGAAGAAAACACATCCATGCCAGGAACAAGAAAGGGCAGTGTGGAAAGTGGAAGTGTGTGTGTGGGGGGGGAGGCAAAAGGCCCCCTGGCAACCAGAAGTCGCCCACCCCCTGCTGCTTTCAGTCACTTGCTACTTAGACACATGACCCAACAGCAGATTGTGAGGGGGCAGTGAAGCGAGCCTGTGCACCTGCCAAGGAGCTAGAGAGGGGAACAAGTATTGAGGGTGGTTAAAGGGGTTGGTGGGGACAGAATCTGGAGAAGGGCCAAGGACCCCGGAAAGGGCACAAGTTAGGGAGAAGGCCCAGGCATCCCAGGAAGCTCACGAGAGAGGGGAGATCTGCGCCTGGGGAGGGATGAAGGGTGCTAGCTGGTGGGTGATGGGTTTCTGAAGAAAGATATTGTGTTTCTCCAGTGTCTGGAGAAAGCTGCAGAGTCTGGGGTCAGAAGAGGATGCGGGGCTGTGATGGCCAGTAGGGTCAATAAGCAGATTTCAGTGATGGGGAGAAGTCCTCAGGGCTTGGGGGTGGGGAGTGGTTCAAGGAAGAGAACGGAGTCCAGAGAGAGGGATCAGGATCACAAGACCAGGACAGGGCCGTGGGAAGAACATGGGATTTGGGGATTTCTGAGAGGACCTCGGGGGTCTGGGGAGGTCAACGGGGTAAGCGAGGGTGCGATGGTCCTAGGATGGGGCTCAGGGTCTGAGGGAGGAGGGAACAGGGTGAGGGTTGGGAATTGGGTTTGGGTCTCAGGCACAGAACCTGGAGAGGGGCACTGGGTCCAGGGAAGAAATTCAGAAACAAGGGATGGGCAAGAGGTCTCTGGAAGAAGCATGGGGTTGGAAAGGGGAGCACCCAGAGGATGGGGAGAGAATTGGGACTTGGAGAGAGCTTGGGGCCCCTGGGAGCAACACAGAATCCATAGGAAGAGTGCTGGGTACTGGGAAGAGATGCGGATTTATGGGGATGAAGTTGGGGTCGTGGGGCTGGGACCTCAGAGGGCTGAGGCAGCCCTTGACCTGCTTCAGATGGGGTTCTTGTCCAGATGCTGGCAAATGTACCACAGGATCATGTAGAGGATGAGCAGGATAGTGAAGAGGAACACAGCCGGGAAGATGGTCTTGGTCACCGGGGAGATCAGGGCCTGCAAATTCCTTCTGATGGGGCCCCGTGGGGTCCTGAAGGAGGGACAGTGACGAGAGCAGCTCGGGCTTCCACTTGCATCCATGGAGAGACATCCTGACAGGGAGCAAAATTCTGTGGGCCATCATCCCTGGGGCACCTAAATGCTTGGGGCCAAGGGCTTGCCAGGTCTGGCAGAGACCCCAAGTCCCCTGGATCCCCAGTCCTCGACTCCTTTCACGTGATGCAGCCTGGAGTCTCTGCCTGTGGCTGTTGAGAATCAAAGAAGTTTAAGGCTGAGGGAGAACTGCCAGGCCCTGTGGGGCACCTCCAGAGTGGACCCGGGGTCTCCTTGAGGAGAGAGACTGGAGAGAGTTGTGGGGGTCTCCCCTATGTTCCCCAGGGTGTCTTTAAAAGACAATCCCTCTCATCTTTCTGGCACTTCAGGAAAGGACAGATTGGGGAGGTCATATGCTAGTTCCAACCCATCCCAGTCAGTGCCTAACATTATACACTGACATTTTCCTGAACACAGTGACCAGTTCCAGGCCTGTCACCATCCTCTGGGGGATCTTTAAGGAAAAGTGAAAGTCGCTCAGTCATGTCTGACTCTCTGCCAGTCTCCTCCATCCATGGAAATCTTCAGGCAAGAACACTGGAATGGGTTGCCATTCCCTTCTCCAGGGGATATTCCTGACCCCAAAATTGAACCTAGGTCTCCTGCACTGTACACAGATGCTTTACAAGGATTCTGAGACACCAGAGACTCTCTGATCTCTGAGAAGGGAGGAGCCAAGAGTAGCCGCAAGGGGCCAGGGCTGCTTGAACAAATACTGAGCCTTCTCAAGGACTATCAGGATGTGTCTACCTGTGCCTGGGAGAAGCCAAGGGCCACTCTGGCTGCCTGGTCTCCATTGCAACCCACCCTACCCCACCCAGCCCAACTCCTGCCCTCCTCTGCCATCCACCAGTGGTTCTGGACCAGCAGCACCCTGTCATCTGGGTGCAGAGAAGAGACCCATGAGCTCAAGCTCCACCCAGCTACACAGCAGGGATCTGCATATTAATGAGATCCCCGGAATGGGGAGGGGTTTTCATGGTGGCTCAGATGTTAAAGAATCTGCCTGCAATGGGAAAGACCCAGGTTCAATCCCTGGGTTGAGAAGATGCCCTGGTGAAGGGAATGGCCACCCCAGAATTTCATGGACAGAGGGGACTCGCGGCTCCCATGGGGTCACAAAGAGTCAGACAACACGGAGAGACTCACACGTTCACTTTCGGGGGGGGGGAGGGCAAGTCACCACGTGTTCACTGTCCCCTGTGCTGTGGTCCTCTGCCTTGTGAACGCAGGTTCATTGCATCTTCCATAGTCAGGAGTGGCTTCCCCAGTGGCTCATGCATGCCTGCTAAGTCACTTCAGTCCTGTCCTGCGTTGGCAAGCGGGTTCTTTAACTCTTACCGCCACCCACTGGTAAATAATTCGCCTGCAATGCAGGAGCTGTAGGAAATGTGGGTATGATCCCTGGGTCGGGAAAATTCCCTGTGGGAAGAAATGGCAAAACACTTCAGGGATCTTGCGTGGGAAATTCCATGGATAGAGGAGCCTGGTGGGCTACAGTCTATGAACAACTTAGCATGCACACATAATCAGAAGAAATTGAGCCTGAATTATTCAGTGGAGACGTTCTAGAAGCTCCAGTTAGTTACTCACCTAGGAAGAGTTGTTCTCAGTTCCTTAGGAGCGTGATTTCATTCTTTCTTGAGAAGATATTTTCTCATGACTGAAGAACAAGGTCCACGGAGGAATAAAAATTGATCTTAATGGTTTAAAGGAAAACAGAAGTTAGGACTTCTTTTCCCAGCTTCCACCCCACCTCCAAACCTCTGTTCTTGGCTTTTTCCTACTCTCCAGGTGGTTTCTCAGGTGGAGACAGGCAATAAATGGTGATTTCTGTGCTCTGCACGTCAACCCTGCAGTCCAGCCTGTTCTACTGGGAGGTAGAAATAGGGCTTTGCCCATGTGGTTGTCAAAAAATGTCATTGTCACATTTGCAAGCACTGGCTGCACAGGCCAGATCACCTTTTGCTTTCCCAGCTGCCAACATGACATTTACCAGCCACCATCAGGAGAACATTGCTGTTGGAAGGAATGAGGCCACTTCCCATTTGAATGAGATCCTACATACTCAGTCGCTCAGTTGTGCCTGACTCTTTGGGACACCATGGATTGAAGCCGGCCAGGGTGTTCTTTCCGTAGGATTTCTCAGGCAAGAATACTAGAGAGGGTTTTCATTTCCTTCTCCAGGGGCTCTTCCTGACCCAGGAATTGAACCCTCATCTCCTGCATTGCAGGTAGATACTTTACCGCTGAGCCACATTGTGAAATATCTCTGAATGGGAATATCTCTGAACAGGATTACTTCACTTCAAGCATGGAGTGTTTCCCCATGGCTTTTGATGCTAAATTCCTTCACGTGTCACTGCTACTCTGAGTTAGTGTACCATGGTTTTAAGTGCTGAATCTTTACTTATGATGATAGCAACTTTCCTTCCTCAGCATCAGGCCAAGGAAGCAGGATCATCCAGTGTGTCAAATATGAGGCACCTACTGATGAGATGGTTGGATGTCATCTCTGACTCATTGGACATGAATTATGTAAACTTCAGGAGTTGGTAATGTACAGAGAGGCCTGGCGTGCTGCAGTCCATGGGGTCGCAACGAGTCTGACACAACTGAATGACTGAACTGAACTGACTATGTACAGGGTATCTAGGGTGTACGGCAGAAAGGTGGCAATCAGTAAAACTGAAAAGAGAATGAGAGTCTAGTGGAAGCCCTAGGACAGCATGCAAATACCTAGGGCAGAGGCAGATGTGAGATTTGTGTACTCTGATCTGAGCAAGGATCAGAAGAGTGACTGAAGAGTGAGGTCAGATATGAAAGGCGGAACAGGAGGAGGCTGTGTGAAAGAGCTAACAGTAGGAGAGAGAGGGGAAGGTTACTGCCTGCACCGCTAACCCAGAAGTGTGACGTGCAGTCCTATGTGAGAAGTCCCAATAGGGTCATTTTCTGGCCAGAACAGAAGGCTGTAGTTCAGGGCAAGACAAAAGGAACACACAAATGCAGGTGCTGGTGGTTGCTCGGTGGCTGGTAAAAGTGAATGAAGCTGCCCAGCTGCAGGAGAAACACAGGCCTGGCACAGGGGCCAAGTGTTGTCAGTGCTGCCGACTCGCACCATTTTCTTTAATTGAGCTGTAAATACAGGTTTTGATGCGTCCTCTCCCAATTTTAAATGGTTGGAGACCATTGTGGAAATGTTAAAATCATCCTTTCTCTCATATTGACATGTATACCAGCCCTGTCCCCCGACATATGACTCCCTTTGCTTTTCTCTGCTCTCCTTACCCAAGGTCACATAGCACCCAACCAAGATGGTACCTGTGGGTAACAGGCAGTGTGTGGGAAAGGGTGAAGGGAAGAGAAAGTGACATTCTGATTGAAATTACCAAGTTCAGTTATTCTCCAGAGAGGCAAGCAATAAGTTCCTGGTAGTTGCTCTTTCTCTCTAGCAATCAGCATCCAGGAGACCAAGATGAACAATTGACCTACCAATTTTACTGACATACATTTTACATACCAGAAAATTTACTCTTCACATTTTCAGTGTATCATTCAATGCATCCCAGAATTGAGTATGATGTTTGCTGTAAGTTTTTCTATATGGATACCCTTATCAGGTTGAGGAATTATTCTTCTATTCTTAAATTATTGAATATATTTTTTATTATAAAAGGGTGTTGGATTTCACCAAATGCTTTTGTTGTATATATTGAGGTAATCCTGTGGTTTTTGTCCTTTCTTCTATTAATGTAATACATGGCATTAATTGATTTTCACGTGTTAAAAAAACTCCGTATCTGGGATAAACCCAACTTGGCTAACGTGCATTGTCCCTTTTATGTGGTGCTGGATAGTTGATCAGCATATTGTTGAGCATTTTACACATTCGCCGTGGTCTTTTTTTGTCTTTCCTTGTTCTGACTTTATTCATTTTGGTATATAATACTGGCTGCGTAGAATGAGTTGGCAAGTGTGTCCTCTCTCTTTTAACATTTTGGCACACTATGTGATGATCGGCGCTCATTCTTTTAATATTTGGTAGAATTCACAAGTAGAACCATCTGAACATGGGCTTTTCTTTGTGGAAATAATTTTTATGTACTAATTCAAGATTCTTACCATTTAAAAAACTTCATTTCTGTTATTTTTGGCTGTTCTGGGTCTTTGTTGCTGCATGCAGGCTTTCTCTAGCTGCAGCTAGTGGACCACTCTCTTGTTGTGGAGCACGGGCTCAATGGTGCACAGGGTTCAGTAGTTGGGGCACATGGGCCCTGTTGCTCCTCGGCACACATAGTCTTCTCAGACCAGATATCCAGTCCATATTCCCCACTGTGGCCAGCAGATTCCTAACCATTTGTCCGCCAGGAAAGTCCCCCAAATCCTGACTTTAATAGTTTTATTTATTCTATTTATTCTTTTTAAACATTGTTTGAAATTTGTCTATTGATGCAAATTCATATAGCACCAGAGAAGGCAATGGAATCCCACTCCATTACTCTTGCCTGGAAAATCCCATGGACTGAGGAGCCTGGTAGGTTGCAGGCCATGGGGTCGCTAAGAGTCAGACACGACTGAGTGAATTCACTTTCACTTTTCACTTCCATCTATTGGTGAAGAAAATGGCAACCCACTCCAATGTTCTTGCCTGGAGAATCCCAGAGATGGGGCAGCACGGTGGACTGCCATCTATGGGCTCACACAGAGTTGGACACAACTGAAGTGACGCAGCAGCAGCAGCAGCAGCAGCAGCATAAAGCAGACAATTCCTCCATTTAAAGTGAAAGTGCGATCAATGCCAGTGTGTTTGGAGAGTTAGACAAGCATAACCACAATCAATTTTAGAAAATTTCCAGCACACCAGTAAGAACCAAAGTGGATGAATATTCACAGACACTGTATCCACCACGAACTCCCCACAGCCCACCCTAGCCTTGGATGAGTGTGTGCTCAGTTGCTCATGTCATGTTGGGTTTTTGCAACCCCATGGGTTGCAGCCTGCCAGGCCCTTCTGTCCATAGGATTTCCCTGGTAAGAATACTGGAGTAGGTAGTCATTTCCTTCTCCAGGGGCTCTTCCCAGGCCAGGGATCGAACCTGCATCTCCTGCATTGGCAGGCTAATTCTATACCACTGTGCCCCCTGGGAAGCCCCCAGTCTTAGGTAACCACTAATCTTCTTTCCTCGTCTGTAAATTTCCCCATTCTGGATATTTCATAAATGGATTCATAATATCTGGTCTTTGGTGGCTGGCTTCCTTCACCTAGCATAATGTTTTCGAGGTTTACCAACATTGTGCTTTTTCAGTTTGCTTTTCATGCATTTGGTGTCACAGCTAAGAATCCACTTCTGAAATCCAATGTGACAAAAATTTACCTCTGCATTTTCCTCTGACTTTTAATGGCTCGAGTCTGGGAATTGATCAAAGGACTGGGACTCTCTATTTTTGAGATTCCAAATAGACTTTTGTTCATTTGACCAGTGACATCTCAGCTTACACAGATCAAGTAAGAACGTAAGTGGGCTTCCTAACTCTTTTACTTCTAGGAAGATCATGAGCCACTAGAGAAAACCATAGAGTTGCCCAAGTCAGACTGTTCTGATTGGTGCTTTGACTCTGCTCTCTGTTACTGTAACCAGGCCTACCTTGCCCTTGGTGGTTGTGTGATGTCACTTGGCTCTGGCCATCTGGGGATCTAAATACTCACAGTGCATTTAGGTTTCCTAGTTCAATGACTGCGGTTCCTACTGTGAGTTCTGGCCTCCAGAGGAGAGCAATCACAGAGTTCTTCAAGGGTGCTGGGGCTCCCCTCACAGTCTCGGTGAAAGATATGTCTTTGGGACTCTCTTGGTATTGATGAGGATGTCTTAAATGAGAAAACCACACTAACAATGAAATCTCCTTAAACTTCTGTAATAAATACAACAAGGCAAGTCTGACATTTCCAACTCACTTACTGTGGGCCAACTTTTGGTCCATAGTTCAACCAACCAAACTAATAAGAGCCCTTTCTAACTCCCTGAGTTGCAATTTGAAATGCAGAATCTAGGCTTAGTACATCATTTTGACCTTATCTAGCTTTCTGTGGGGAGGCTGATCAGGAGGCTGCTTCCAACTGAGAGTGAGGCAGATACTTCTACTGACAAGGACGACTTACCAGACTTAATGGGCTCAGTGTCCCCAGCTTCATCAGGGTCTCCCCACACAGGTCTATCACAATGTACAGAATCCCATTCTTCCCAGGTCAGCCCCTTAATTTTAACAGGAAACACTCTAGTGGAAGAATTCAACTTCTAGTCTATTCAACCAGTTGCAGGTTGAGTGCTTGCATGTGATCATTAGCAATCTCAACCCTATATCTACAGGAGATAAGTGTCTGCTTCCGGGTTCACATAGAATCTTTGAGGTCTTTTACTGTAAACTGAGCTAATCCTTTCCTTCCACCACTCTTTCGAGCTTACATTGGAAGCAACCTGAAAACTCAACACATCTACCTGTGTTCCAAAAATGTTCAAGAGTATCATATACACAGTCACAGAGCACCTTGCACACAGCACTTCTTTTAGTGGTTCTTCAGGCATATCCAAAGCAGATATTTTCCATATTTCTATTGCCATAGACTATTGATGCTCTCTTTACGACAGAGTCATTAGCAGCTTTAAACCTAACCAGATTACAGAGCTAATTCTAGAAACCCCAGAACCATTTGAGCAAATGATTTCTTTTAATTGAAGTTTAGTGATTATACAGAACTATATGTTGCAGATGTACAATATAGTAATTTACAGTTTTAAAGGTTATACTCCATTTATAGGTATTACAAAATATTGGCTATATTTCCCATGTTTTGCAATCTATCCTTGTAGCTTATTTTATACATAATAGTTTGTACCTCTTACTCCCCTATTCCTATCTTACCCCTTCCTCCATCCCTGACCCGACTGGTAACCACTAGTTTGTTCTCTGTGTCAGTGAGCCAGCTTCTTCTATTTTAGTATTCAGTTGTTGTTCAATTGCTCAGCCGTGTCCGACTCTTTGTCACCCCATGGACTACAGCACGCCAGGCTTTCCAATCCTTCACCTTCTCCCGGAACTGTCTCAAACTGATGTCCAGTGAGTTGGTGATGCCATCCAATCATCTCACCCTCTGTCCTCTCCTTCTTCTCCTGCCTTAAATATTTCCCAACATCAGGGTCTTTTCTAATGAGTCGGATATTTGCATCAGAGGGCCAAAGTATTGGAATTTTGGCTTCAGCATCAGTCCTTTCAATGAATAGTCAGAACTGATTCCCTTTAGAACAGACTAGTTTGATCTCCTTATAGTCCAAGGGATTCTCAGGAGCCTTCTGCAACACCACAAGTCTAAAGCATCAATTCTTTGGTGCTCAGCCTTCTATATAGTTCAACTCTCACATCCTTGCATGACTACTGGAAAAACCATAGCTTTGACTAGATGGACATTTGTCAGCAAAGCAATGTCTCTGCTCTTTAATACACTCTCGAGGTGTGTCATTAGCTTTTCGTTTGCAAGGAGTGTCTAAATTTCATGGCTTCAGTCACCATCCACAGTGATTTTGGAGCCCAAGAAAATAAAGTCTATCATTGTTTCCATTATTTCCCCATGTATTTGCCATAAAGTGATGGACCCGGGTGCCATTATCTTTGTTTTTTGAATGTTGACTTTTAAGCCAGCTTTTTCACTCTCCTGTTTCACCTTCGTCAAGTGTCTCTTTAGTTCCTTTCCGCTTTCTGCCATAAGGGTGATGTCATCTGAGGTTATTAGTCTGTTTTATTTTTAAAATTCAACATCTAAGTGAGATCATACAGTTTTTGTCTTTCTCTGTCTAGCTCATTTCGCTTAGCATATTGCCCTCCAAGTCCATCCATGTTTCTGAAAATGGCAAACTGCTATTCACTTTTATTTCTGTGTGGTATTCCAATATCTGTATTTGTGAGTATGTGTGTGTGCACGCCACACATTATTTATCCATTCACTCATTGATAGACACTGAGATTGCTTCCACATCTGATAATTATAAATAATTCTGCCATGAACATTGGGGTGCATGTATCTTTTCAAATAAGAGTTTTTGTGTTGTTTTTTTTTTTTGAATATATACCTGGGAATGTAATTGCTGGGTCACATAGGTCAATTTTACTTTTCTGAGAAACATACCTGCTATTTTTCACAGTGATTGCACCAACTTATCTTCCCACCAACAGTTCATGAAGATTCCCTTTTTGCCACATCCTTGGTACCATTTGTTATTTGTGTTCTTTTTGATGAGAGCCATTCTCACAGATATGAGGTGACATCTCATTGTGATTTTGATTTGCATTTCTCTGATGAGTTAATGGTTTTTTGATTAAATCTATTTATTTATTTTGACTTTGCAATGTTGCATAAGATTTACCATGCATTGACATGAATCCGCCATGTTGAACATCTTTTCATGTGTCTGTTAGCCATCTATATATCTACTTTGGCAAAGTTTCTCTTCAGTTTTTTCTGTCCATTTTTAAAGTTTTGTTTGTTTGTTTTTTCTCACACTGTGTTTTTGAGCTTTCAACCCACTCCAGTGTTCTTGCCTGGAGAATCCCTGGTGGGCTGCCATCTATGGGGGTCACAGAGAGTCGGACAGGACTAAAGCGATTTAGCAGCAGGAGCAGCATATATGTTGGATATTAACCACAAATCAGTTATTTGCAATATTCTCTCTCATTCGGTAGCTTCTTTTCATTTTCTCAATGGTTTCTTTTGTTGTGCAAGAACTTTTAGGTTTAATTAGGTCCCTGTGCTATGCTAAGTCGCTTCAGTCATGTCTGATGCTTTCCAACACTATGGACTGTAGCCTGTCAGGCTCCTCTGTCCAAGGAATTCTCCAGGCAAGAATATTGGAGTGGGTTGCCATGCCCTTCTCCAGAGTATCTTCCTGACACAGGGATTGAACCTACATCATTTTACATCTTCTGCATTGACAGGCAGTTTCTTTATGAGTAGTGCCACCAGGAAAGCCAATTTGTTTATTTTTGCTTTTATATCCTTTAATTTAGAAGATGGATCCCCAAATTAGGCTGTTGTGATTTATGTCAAAGAGTGTTCTTCCCTTGTTTTCACCCAAAGGTTTTGCATATTCAATTTTCATATTCATAGTCAATCTTACACATAGGTCAGAAATCCATTTTGAGCTTGTTTTTGTATACAGTGTTAGAAAATATTCTAATGTCATTCTTTTACATGCAACTGTCCAGTTTTTCCAGTACCACTTAGTGGAGAAAGTGCCTTTTCTCCACTGTATACTGTATTTTTGCCTCCTTTGTTGTAGATTAATTGACCGTAGGTACATAGGCTTTTTTCTATGATTTCTATCCTGTTTCATTGAACTGTATGTCTTTTTTCATGCCAGTACCATACTGTTTTGATTCCTAGAGCTTTGTAGTACAGTCTCAGGTCACGAAGCTTGATTCTTCCAGCTCTGACCTTTTTCTTCTTTTCACTTTATTAGACAGTCTCTGTCCTTTGCTGTGGCACATGGGATTGTTGATATTCTTTGAGGCATGTGGGATCCTCAGATACAGCATTTGGAATCCACAGTTTCAGCACTTGTGATCTGTTTAGATATAGCGTGAAGGATTTTTACCTGCAGCACGTGAACTCTAAGTTGTGACATAGGAATCTCAGTTGTAGCAGGCTAACTCTTAGTTGTTGCATGTGTAATCTAGTTCTCTCATCAGTGATCAAACCTGGGCCACCTACATGGAGAGCATGGGATCTTAGCTACTGGACCACCAGGGAAGTCCCTCCAAGTCTGTTAATTTTTCCCAATATGGTTTTGGCTATTTGAGGTCTTTTGTGCCATACAAATTTCTAGTTCTATGAAAAATGCCATTGGTAATTTGATAGGGATTACATTCAATCTGTAGATTACCTTGTGTAGTATAGTCATCTTACAATTGAGTCTTCCAATCCAGAACATGGTATAGCTTTCCATCTCGTTGTACTTAATTCCTCTCATCATTATCTTACAGTTTTCCAAGTACAGGTTTTTTGACTCCTTAGGTAGGCTTATTTCTATGTAGTTTATTCTTCTTGATGCAGTTAAATGGGATTGTTTAATGGTAAGTGGGACAATATCCTGAAGTTCTCTTTCTGCTAGTCACTGTTAGTGTACAGAAATGTGAATAAATTTTTATATATTAATTTTGAATGCTGCAATTTCACTGGATTCAATGATGAGCTCAACTAGTTTTCTGGACCATGACACTGGGAGTTCTCTAGGCCAGAACAAAAGGAAACCTCAAGCTGCCAAGGGCAGCCAAGGGGAGCAGGGGTGGGTGAGCATCTCTCAAGTGTATCCAGGGGCAGCCAGGACATACAGAGTGGGAATGGCAGGCCCAAGGATTCAGCCATTGGCTGGGAGCACCCTGCCACAATCGGGATAGCTGAGGAGGCAGCCAAGAGTGTTTGTGGGGTCCCAGACAGTGCGAAATGGAAATCAGCTTTTCAGAGGTCTGAGGAATTCCCAGTTCACATGCAAGGGCACTGAGTAGGGCTTCTGTTTATGGGAAACACTGGGAAATTCTATCTTGCCTATCTGAGCTGTGTCTAGAGATATTTAATCCAGGTGGCGTTTCAGCCCCCACTTTGTAAGAATCGAAAAGGAAGCCCACCCCTCACCAGAAGCTTCCTGCATTGAGCCAAGGTCCACCGGAAGATCAGTGCTACATGCCTTAGATGGCAGACTTGCTGTGAGACACAGCACACTTCCCCATAAGCACGTGGCAGCCATACGTGTCAGGAACGTCACCACCTCCTGTAACTCTCCCCAGTCCTCAGGATCCCATGAGACAGGTGCCCCTAGGATTACCCGGGTGGGAAAGCAGAGGCTCAGAGTGGATGAGCCTGGCAACTGGGGATCAGCAGAGCAGCAGTGCCCACCTTGGCATCTCCCCATCTGAGCCTTCTCTCTCACCAATTAGGCTGGGCCCCTGGGCTCCAGAAGGCTGACACCTCAAGGGCAGAGTCATTTCTGATTCTGAAAGTCTCAGGATGATCCTCAACCCCAGGAAATTAATGGGAGTGGGGGGCATTAGTAGGATGGGCTGCCGGTGTTGGCTGCCCTGTATTGATGCCTCTTTGATGCTAGAGCAGCAGGCCCTAGAGCAGGATGACATCTCTCACGGCCTGGATGCAGAGCCAGACGGAGTTCCCATGGATGGTGGTCACAGGAAAGGGAGCCACACTGTGCATGAAGGCCCAAGAAGACCACTCCTCCTGCGTGCCTGGGACCGTGGTGTGCAGAGCAAGGCCAGCCTTGTGTCAACATAGGCAGGCTGTGGAGCCCAGAGGACAGTGGCCTGTCCTTCTGTGTTCCCATCCCTCGCCTCTACATCCCCCACCCTGGAACTTCAGTAGAATTATGGCCGCCAGAGAGGGTCTGTGTGGGGGACCACATGCCCAGCCAGTGACAGTAAACAGAGGACTGGTGACTGTACCTTTGAGCACGGACCCCCACCCTGAACGTGGCTTTGCCTGAGTGCAAGGGTGCTATGCAGAACCCTCTAGGCACCTGTGAACACAGAGGAGGTCTGACTTTGAGGATCACACATCTTTCGGTGGGCATCTGCCCAGACCTGGGACTCCAGGACCAGAAGACTCTGCCTGGTTTGCACGAGTGCTCCACCTGAGACTTCATGCCCATGCACAAGTGTCATGGAGCCTGCTGCCATGACAAGCATGGACCAGAAGGCTGACGCACTGAACAGCTTGGGTGCAGCTGGCATTTTTTTAGGTCACTTAAAGACTGCCTTGTGATGTCAGCCCTGAGCAAGGAGACACCTTTGGTGAGGGGCCAAGCACCCATGTTAGCCTGGCATGCTCCTAGCCACTGCACTGTCCCATTTCAAGGAAGAAGGGGCACACCACACTCTACATGGCTGAGGACAACGAGGGACCCACGATGGACTCAGTGCCCGGCTTTGGGGAGGGCTCCCTTTCTTCAAAAACACAGGGCCTCTGGCCCTAGGCTCAGGGAGCTGTTCCCCTCCCTGTGGACCTTTTGGTCGCTCTGGCCCAACCTGTGCCCATGGGCCACCGAAGCTTCAGGCTGCTGCTGGAAGAGAGCACTTTCCATTTTGGAGCAAAGAGCCTTTGTTGAAGAGGTGGCACACTGAGGTTGGTGCCCTGCCTGGGGGAGAGGGCAGCCTCCTCTCCCTCCCCTTTCCCAGGAAGTGGTGGACCATGGTCAACAGTCACTGCTTTGTGTCTATCTGGTGGGAGCAAGACGGCACTTGCATAGGCATCAGTGAGGAGCTCTTCAAGAACATTTTGGAGAAGGTGGGCTCAGACAAGATATTTGAGATAGACTGTATGAAGAGTGTTGTCCACCAGCTTAGCCTTTACGCATTCATTAAAGTGCACTAGGATGTGCTCACCTCCCTCTGCCTGACCAACCTGCTCACAGAGGAGCCACCTGTCTGTGTCCTGAGCAAGATAAGGGCAGGGGAGTACCTTCTGGGCCCTGTGGGCACAGTGGTTGCCAATCTCTAGGCCACCTGGGGTAGTTGCAGGCCAGCTGGGAAAGCTGAGTGTAAAGGCAGGGTAATGGGGACAGGTGTGACTGCCAGAGCTGCTGGTGCTGCGTGCTGCTTTGGGGAGTTGTGAGGGGGAGAGCCTAAGCATGCTTAGCACAAAGAAACCACTGTCCCTCCTCTCTTTCTCTGGTGGGGATATCTGTGTGAGATGATGGAGGTGAGCTAAATGCACAGTAGGGCTCAGGTCACATTACCTGGGAGCCAGGTGTCACTCTGTACCACTGGCTCGTGGGCCCTTAGATCAGAGTCACACCAGGGAAATAGAGGGCTGCTCAAATGCTGGACATTCCTGTCCTCCAGCCAGGGCACAAATGGGCCCTAGGTGGAAGCAGGCCAGAGGAGGGGTTTGTGTGTCCCTATGACTCCTTCATGGCTTAGACCTGAAAGAATCCGCCTGCAAGGCGGGAGACCTGTGGTCAATCCCTGGGTTGAAAAGATCCCCTCGATGGCAACCCACCCCAGTGTTCTTGCTTGGAGAATCCCCATGGACAGAGGATCCTGGTGGGCTATCGTCCATGGGTCACCAAGAGTCGCACATGACTGAGCAACTAAGCACATGACTCCCATAGCTGTGGAACAGAAGTTTAGTGCAAGGAAGCACAGGTCCTTTCCTGAGAAGTGTCCTGGTAAGCCGAGGAAGTACAGGCCAGGAGTCAACACCTGCATAGAAAGCAGAGAAGCTTCTGCAGTCTGCCTGCTGCAAATGCCAAGTCCCCTCTCCGGGCCTTGTACAGAACAGATACTCTTGGGCCACTATGAGGAATTCCCCAGGGTGAGAGGTGATCGTGAGGATGGGCGAGCTGGGGCACTGCCTCCTGTGGGTCAGGGTCCTGATTTCTCATGAGGCTTGAGGATGGCTGGGTGAGAGCATCCAGGGGCCTAGCTGGGAGGGTGCTGGTTTCATAACTATTTTCAGACTTGGACTTTGCTATTCTCTCTCTCTCTCAGTGAACCCCAGGTACAGTTCTGCTGCTGTCCCCTGTTGAAGAGAGGCAGCACACACTTCCTGGGGAGGATGAAAAGGAGAGGGGGCATGGGATATTCATCTAGGCAGATGGAAGGCTTGCTGCACGCCCTGGGCATTGCTCCTGCGCCCAGCACCACGCAGCCACAGAATGGTCCATCACCTTGCCCTGAGGGTGCCCATGGGACTGCAAGCCACCTGGAACACTCCCCCGCCACTGCCCTGGCTGGGACCTATGCTGCTCTTGTTCCTGGTCTGGGGACAGCAGCCTCCAGATCCTGATACCTGGCAGCCCTAGGGAACACAGGTTCCAGTCTCTCTAGTCCATGTCCTGATGAGGTGGCCCTGCTTATTGAGGGCCTGTGGCTCTGCTTCACCTGTCTTCCCGCCCTGATGGCTCTTCCTGTGGTGATGGTGGGCCGCAACACTGTGCCCACCCAGATCTTCTGTCTGCCCCTTGGGAAACTCCCAGTGGCCACACTGGTGTCTCTGTGCACCACCTTAATGCCCATCGTGGCTCTGGCCCAGAACCCCTTCTACTAGTGCTCAGGCAGCCCCTTTCCCAAAATCTCCAGCCATTCTTTCCCGTAATCCCCACCCCCTTCAGGTGCGCCCCCAGAGGACTCCAAACATGCACCCTATTCAGACAGATAGAAGTGGCCCTATGGTCAGAACACTGCATGGCAATAAAGAGGCTGAAAACACGAGGGATTTCCCTCCTAGCACATATCTTCAGCACCTCCATCCTGGGCCTGGGTGAGCATTTGAGTCCCCTCAGGCAGCTGCTTGCTTGTGAAGGAAAGATAGATGGCAGAACACCCCCAGCACAATGCAGGCACCCCATATACGCCTGAGGAAGCCCCTCAAATGCTCCACACCCACGCATTGAAAAGACATGTCAAGGGCTTAATAAAGATTGGTGGAGTGCCTTCATGGGCACAAGGACACAGTTCCACAGGCTCCTCACTTGACAGATGATGAGAAATTAGGCCTTCCTTTGTTGGGGGACCCGAAAGAGCGCTTAATATCCTGAGACTCACAGGGCTAGAACCTGTGGTCCCTGCCTGAGGCCTTTGGGTGTTCAGTTTGGGGGCTCGCTGGTATCTGGACAGCAGGCCCGAGGTTTGGCTTCATTGTAAGGCCTGCATCTAGTGACATTTTCTTCTTTCTCTTTTCTTTTCCTTATTTCAGCTGAGTACTTCGAGGGGGTCACAACTCAGCACCCGCTGCTCGCTGGGGTGTCCAGTTTTGTAATATGCCTTCTCTTATAAGAGTCTTTATTCTAAGGAACATAATAAATAGCCCTCCATGGTTGCATTGCAGAGACAAGAGCTCTGAGGTCAGGTGAGGGGAGAGCACGCACACCAGTCCGCTGGAACCACAAGGCTGGGTCTCCCTTGTTGGCAGTCTGGTGCAGGCAGAGGAGGCCCTGAGAAATGACACGGGGTGGTGCAGCCCAGGGCTCTGTCAGCCACAGCAATGAGCTGCTGTGACGCCCGACCAGGCTGCTCACTTCCAAGCCAAAAATGCTGCCGTTTACAAAGGTTCGCTGCATGGGGAATGCCTTAAATTCCAGAGGGTTTCATTTGATTTTTTTACTTGACTTCCATATGCCTCTTGACCTGGAATCATTCACAGACACTGCTATTTAAAAACCATGTTCCCAGAAACCTCAGCATGTATGGCACCTGCTTATCTGTAAATCTATAGAGAAAGCAGAGAGGTGCAGATTGCAATCACAAGTCATCTGCCTGTCACTGAAAGCAAGTTTTACTTACAAAATCAAGACTGTCTGATATCAAAAGAGACCCATGTGGTACTTCACTCACACTGCTCAGTCCTTGGTAGATTTTGACGGATGTCTGCAGAGTGAAGTGGCTAAGCACACACCCACTTGGGCCGGGCAGAGGTGGCAGCCTAAGGCCACTCAGGAGTGGAGGGAGGGAGCATGGCCTTGATGGGCTGGCCCTGGACAGTCAAACTGTCTCGAGACCCACACATGCCTGGGTCACCATAGCCATGTGGCTCCAGAGACATGGGTTTAGTTCTGTCCCCAGGGCTACACAGGTGACAGTGTCTAGGAGAGTGGAAATGCAATTCAACCAGGCGGGGTGTCTCAGAGAGGGGGCTTGCCTCAAAAGTGCTCCAACTAGGTAAGGGTGACCCTGGAGGCCCAACCGGGCTGACCCTGGGGAGCAAGTGATCCATGGCCAACTCACTTCCCACCAGCTCTGCCCGAGCCTCCCTCAGCCCAGTGCTCATCTTGGTCCTCAGTGACTCTTTCGTCCCCTGGGCTCCCTTGCTCTGTCCCTTCACAAAGAGAGATGCCATGACCAAACAGGGATGAGGTGGGAAGGCTGGAAGAGGCTGATTTCTGGATGACACAAACAAGGCTTAGCCTGTGGTGAGCAAAGGTGGTGGTGCTCTGGAGTGCCAGCTCTCTGCAGGAGGAACTGCCTGGGACTCTGTGGGAAGTGTCATGAGCCAAGGCCCCAGGATGAATCTAGCTACAATCTGTCAGGGGAGGGTGATGAGACACCACAGCTTGAGTCTTGTCCATCTTAACCCCACAAGCAGGGCCTGTGACCAGGCACCAAGGTGCTCAGCCATCCACTGAGCCTCTGGAAAAGGAGAGAAGGTCCCCATCTCCAGGGTCTGAGATCCCGGCAAGGGGGGCCCCCAAGGCCCCTTGCAAACCCTCCAGATGACGAATTCTGCATGTTCCCACCCTCAGCAAACCTGGGGACACCCAAGCCTTGCTTAGGCAGCACCTCCAGCCTCCGAGCAGTGCTCTAGGGGTGTTATAGGGGGGCTGGCTGCCGCCAGGCTATCTTGGCACCTGGGCTGGACTGCAGTGAGGCTGAGTCCTTGGCCCTCAGGGAACAGGGTCAGGGCAAGGCATGTCAGCCACCCACACTCCTCCCGATTGTCTCTCCTTCCTCGGGAAAGAGTCTAAAGTCATCCAATCAGTGGGGACTTAGAACCCATGACTCATGATTTCTTGGCCCCCAAGAGCCCCTCTGGCCACTCTGCACAAGAAGGACACGTGTTGGGGAGGGCATCCTTGCAGACCAGTGGAAGAGTGCCACCAGGAGATGACCCTGGGCATACCCCAGAGAGGAGGAGTGTGAAGTCACTATGAACGGCCAAGGCCAGTCTGCTGAGTTCCTGCTAAATCATCTGCCACTGCTCACCCGCTTCAGCTTAAACATCATTTATACAAAAGTTTCCAAAGTCTGTTGACATTGAGGGTTCCCATGGGAAGGTGAGTGGTTCCCTGTGCTTCCCCATGGTCATGGGCACAGCAACCCCTCCATCCAGCATCTGTGCTAGGACCACAGCCTTCTCTCAAGGGTAAAGGCGGCTCCCTCCTGAGAGTGGACGAGGGGTCAGTCACCCCAGAAGAGCAGACACTGTAGAACAAAACTCGACCCAGACTGGGACTTCTGGGGGCCCTTGTCCAGGCTGTCAGGCTGAGGCTCCACGCCCTCTCACTTCCTCAGTGAACTCGGGAAGTCAGGGGATTGGTTTCTGGGGCCCAGTCTCAGGTGGGCAGAGGGAGGGGCCCACACTCCGTGGAGACTTGAGGTGAGGATGAGAGACAGGGTCCCCAGGCGATGCATGTGCTGCCCTCCCAAAAGCCCTGGGGGATCAGGGATCATGGCATTCAGATGTAACCTCAGTGATCCTGATGGGAGGGGAGGAGTGAGGGCCTGGGTCAGGTGCTCAGGTTCAGGTGGTCACAGTAAAGGAATCCAGCTGTGATACAAGTCAAGGTAGAAGCCTGCAGGGGACCCTGGGACCCCAGTACATCCAGGTTGTCAATGCTCTCAGCCCTGGGAGACCCCAGTAGGGTTGTGGGAATGACCCCCCTACTCCCACTTGCCTCTCAGTGGTACTGGCTAGGCAGGGCCTGATTCTAAGAAAAGCAAGGTCAGGGACAGATGGTCGTGCCCAGATCTGTGGAGAGTCAAAGTGAAGAGCAGAAGGAGGGCTGAGGATGGCTGGGGGCATCATCTCAGCTCCGGGAAGCCATGGGCTTGGAGACGTGATGTCTTGTCTGCACCCTTCTCTTGGGGGTCCCAGGGAAGTGATGGCCTTAGTGTGAGGGTCCTGCTTCTGGTCAACACAAGGGTCACCCCTGGACCTGCCAGGGCTCAAGATAAGGGCCTTGAGGGAGGTCATAGGGAATCCCACAGGTCCCAGAACCTGCTGTCCACCCAGCGCAACTCTGGTGGGGGCATGAATACCATGTCTCAGAGACGCTGGAGACTTGATATAAGGGGTGAGGCCTCAGAGATTGTAGAGGAGATTCTTAGGTTCTGAAGGAGTTTAGGTGAGGACTCTAAGGGAGAACTGAGGGGATGCTGGACCCCGATCAGAGGAGACCAAGAGAAGCCTGTCCCTGCTGTCAGTCCTTGGTGACCCTGGGGTAGGATGAGTGCAGCAGACATGGTCTGACTTCCTGATATTCGGGTCTCAGATTGGGGTCCTGGTACAGAGTGGGGTCCTGACATCAAGGTCTCAGACTGGGAACCTCGCATATGGGGCAAGACCTCAGGTGGGCTGATTCCCAGTTCCTGTGGGATGTCAAGTTGAGGACACTGAGGATGGACTAGGGGACCCTTACCCCAGTTAGATGCAAACTCAGAGAGATCCGTCTCTGTTGTCAGTTGAGGGCGACCGTGGGGGCAGGATGAGCACAACAGGCATGTGCTGACTTCCTGACAGCCAGGTCTTCAAGAGACTGGGGTCCTGGTATAAGGGGCGGGGCTTCAGTTGCAGAGAGGCCAGAATCCATGTCCTGCATGGAGGGAAGGTGAGGTGCCTGAAGGAGGACTGGGGGGACCCTGAGTGAGGACTGACAGGAACCCACAGATCCCTGTCCCTATGGTTGGCCCTGGGAGACCTTGGTGTGAGACAAGCATATTAGGCCTATCTGAATTCCTGACATGGAGGTCTCAGAGGACTGGGGACCTCGTGAAAGCAGTGAGGTCTCAAAATGGTGGAGGAGACAATCCCAGGCCCTGCTGGAGTCCAGGCTCCATGCAAGGAAAGACAGAGGTGGTTAGACATTAAGACAGGGAGGGATCCTTGCCTTTGTTGGGGCTCTTGGAGACCCCAGAGTGGGATGAGCAGTATCCTTACCTAAGGCTTAGGGACATCAGGATCTGAGGTGTTTGGGCAGAGGGGGCAGTGTTCAGGTCTGTGGAGGGACAGATCCAGAGGGATAACTGAGTAGACTTCTGTCCCGTCCCTGTGGTCAGTGTTTGGAAGCCAGGAGGGACATGAGGAGAAGCTGAGGACTGGGCATCTCCCCAACCTAGAATCCACAGGAGGCCCTGGGCAGGTGTGGCCACACATGGGGCCCATCAGTGCTTTCTGTTCAAACTTGGGTCTTGTTCTGAGCTTCCCTGCAGGCCCCTAAAGTGGAGAGACCAGGTTGTGCCAGGGGAAAGGTGAGCACTACAAGGGAGCCCTGAGGGGACCTCCTACCCACAACTGGGGGGACTTCACAGAGTCCACTGCTCCTACCAGCATGGAAGGCACAAGGATATGTCTCAGTCTATTCCTGAGGTGTCCCCTCCATGTCTTTCACAGGAGAACCAGGAACCAGGAGGTGAAGCAGAGCTCTGAGGCCTGTGTCCTGAGGTCAGAGAGCAGAGGAGGTCCAGGAAATGCCAGAAGTCAAAATGAGGAGTGTGTCCTGAGTGTGCATCAAGGGATCCCCATCCCAGAACAGAAGGGAAACCACAAAGCCCATACCCCAACATTGTGTCAGCCAAGGAACTTCTGGCTATTCTGACTGCACCCTGGGGAGACATCGCCCTTCCTCCTTCAGGTAGCCAGGTGTCTGGCCACCCAGGAAGATCACCCCTGTGAGGCTCGAGAGCACCCCTCAAGAGGAGACCTGTAAGTGGCCTGTGTCAGACCTCCCAGGCCGCGTTTCTCAGGTGAGGCCGCTCACACCCCCACTCTCCTCCTGGCATGTGGTCCACATCTATCCCCCTGTCTCAATGCTGTCTGTGGTTCCATCCCAGGTATCACACTCAGGATCAAGATGAGTGAGCTGTGCAAGCATGAGGAAAACCTTCAGGACCCAGGAGAGGCCAGGGCCAGGTAGAAGCACAGCTCCTGGTGTCTGAGGGGGGGGGATGGCTGCAGCCCCCACAGCCTCCTCTCCCCTAGTCTCCTCCTCAACTTTTGTGGAGGCCTTGTCCCACGAAGCTCTGAAGGAGATTATGGCTAATCTTGTGAAGTTCCTGCTCCTCAAGTATCGTGCCAAGGAGCTGACCTCCAAGACCAAAATACTGGATATGATCCTCACGGATAAACAGGACCACATCCCTGTTGTCTTCCATAAAGCCGTCCAGTGCCTTCAGCTGGTCTTTGGCATGGCATTGAAGGAGGTGGACACCAGGGAGCACATCTACATCGTGTTCCCCACCCTGGGCCTCACCTGCGATGCCATGCTGAGTAGTGAGCAAAGCCTTCCCAAGGCCGGGCTCCTGGTGCTGGTTCTCAGCCTGATCATCCAAAATGGAGACTTCACCCCTGAGGAGGTTGTCTGGGAAACACTCTGCAGGATGGGGGTGTTTCCCAGGAGGGAGTACTTCACCTTTGGGGAGCCCAGGGAGCTGCTGACCCATGTGTCGGTGCAGGAGGGTAACCTGGAGTACCGGCAGGTGCCTGACAGTGTTACCTTGCTCGCTATGAGTTCCTGTGGGGTCCCTGGGCCTATGCGGAGACCAGCAAGTGGCTAGTCACAGAGTATCTGCTCAGAGTCCACGAAAGGATTTCCAGGGTCTTCCCACTCCTATTTGCAGAGGCTGTGATGGAGGAGGAAGAGGGACCCTGAGCCAAAGTAGTAGCCAGGTGATCCTCTCTGATAGAAGAGGGAGCGGTCAGCATTCTCAGTAGTGAGGGCCCAGGTCAGCTGGAATACATGGTGTGTAGCATTTCTGGTTCCTCTTCTCTACGATGACATAGAAATTCATCTCTGTTTTCTTTAGGAATTGTTCAAATGTTTTTTTTTCCTTTTTTATTGTAACAAATTTAAGAAAAAGTTTTTTTTTCTCTTTACATTATTGTGTTGGTTTTGCCATACATTGAC
>ML661938.1:17604-44143 GCA_007570785.1 Antilocapra americana
TGGCATTTTTCACAGAATTAAAACAAGAAAACCTTAAAATCTGTATGGACACACAAAAGACATCTACTAACCAAAGCAATTTTAAGAGAAATTGAGCTGAAGGAACCAGGTGCCCTGACTTAAAACTACACTACAAAACAATAGGTACTGACACAAAATCGAAAATATCACTATAACAAATATCACTGTTTTTCTTAGAGTAAAACATAGGCAGAACACTCCCTGACAGAAATCACAGCAGTATCTTCTTCAAGCCATCTGCTAGAGAAATGGAAATAAAAACAAAAATACTAATGGGACCTATTTAAACTCAAAAGCTTTTGCACCACAAAGGAAACCGCACACATGAATAAATCCTCAACATCATTGATTATTAGAGAAATGCAAACCAAAATTACCATGAGATATCACCTCATATTTGTTGTAACAGCCACCATCAAAAAAAAAGAAAAGAAAAGAAAAGAAAACCTACAAACAGTAAATGCTAGAAAGAGTACGGAGAAGAGAACCCTCCTACACTGTTGGTAAGAACGCAAATTGATACAGCTGCAGATGAATGGATAAAGATGTAGTAATATACACAATGGGCTATTACTCAGCCATTAAAAAGAATGAAATAATGCCATTTACAGCAACAGGAAGGAACTGAAGTAAGTCAGAGAAAGACAAATATCATAAGATACATGCAGGACCCCAGGTGTCGCTAGTGGTAAAGAATCTTCCTGCCAAAGCAGCAGACACCAGAGATGTGGGTTCAATCATTGGGTCTGGAAAGATCCCTGGAGAAGGGAATGGCAACCCACTACAGTATTCTTTTCTAGAAAATTCAACAAAGGAGTCTGGTGAGTTACAGTCCATGATGGGGGCGGGCGGCGAGGATCACAAAGAGTCAGATAAGATTTAGCACTTTTCACTTCAGAATCTACTATATAGCATAGAGAACTCTACTCAATATTCTGTAATAACCTAAATGAGAAAAGAATCTTGCTCAGCAGTAAAGAATCTGCTTACAATGCAGGAACCACAGGAGATGCATCAGGAGATTCCCCTGGAGGAGGGCATGGCAACCCACTCCAGTATTCCTGCCTGGAGAATCCCATGGCCAGAGGAGCCTGGTGGGCTACATTCTATAGGGTCACAAAGAGTTGGACATGACTGAAGCAATTTAGCATGCACACACACACAGTTTACATGAAGATTCTTTTTGAAATAATTGTTACGCAACTTCCAGAGAAAAATAAACAAGCAAGTAACCAACCAACCACGGCAATAAAACAAAAACAAAAGAACTATGTAAAAACATCCTGGAGAAGGACTAGTAATTTTTATTTTGGAGAAAACAGTCTGTAAATAAAAACAATTGCCTTGAATATTTAAATATTCATATGTTACAGTGGGCTAAATCTATGACTAAGTTAAGACAATTGTCTAAGTATAAGAGGCAGCAACTTCTATAAGCTAACGGCGGAAAGCAAAGAGGAACTAAAGAGCCTCTTGATGAAGAGGAGAGTGAAATAGCTGGCTTAAAACTCAACATTCAAAAACCTAGGAGCATGGCATCCAGTCCCATCACTTCATGGCAAATAGATGGGGAAAAAGTGGAAAAAGTAAGATTTCATTTTCTTGGGTTCCAAAATCACTGTAGATGGTGACTGAAGCCATAAAATTAAAAGATGTTTGCTCCTTGAAAGAAAAAATATGACAAACCTAGATAGTGTGTTAAAAAGCAGAGACATCACTTTGCCAACAAAGGTCCATATTGTCAAAGCTATGGTTTTTCTAGTACTCACGTATGGATATGAGAGGTGGACTATAAAGAAGGCTGAGTGCCAAAGAACTGATGCTTTCGAACTGTGGTGCTGGAGAAGACTCTTGAGCATCCCCTGGACTGCAAGATCTTACCAGTCAATCCTAAAAGAAAGCAACCCTGAATATTCATTGGAAGAACTAATGCTGAAGCTGATGCTCCAATATTTTGGCCACCCGATGCAAAGAGCTGACTCCCTGGAAAAGACCTTGATGCTGATAAAGATTGAGGGAAGGAGGAGAAGGGGATGACAAAGGATGAGATGGTTGGATGGTATCACCAACTCAATGAACATGAGTTTGAGCAAATCCAGGAAACGGTGAAGAACAGTGAAGCCTGGGTGTGCTGCAGTTCACGGGATCGCAAAGAGTCGAATACAACTTAGCAACTGAACAACAACAAACTTCTACAACTAGAACAATACGTGAGCAAGATGAAATAAATACATTATATACTTCTAGGCCATTTCTAATACAATGTCCATTACCTTAAATTAAGTTTAGCAGAGGATTACTATGACTTATTATGTATAGTCTGGACTCCAAATACAGAAACAATTCTAAACATTTTCCCCACATAAAAGTACAAAATTACTATTTTCTCCCACAATATGATTAAAGAAGCTATCCATAGTAATTTCTAGAATAGCGATTCTATACCTTGGCTATACATCAGAATCATTTAGGGAGCTTTAAAATCCTAATGGCAAGGCCACAGTTCGATGAATTAAAACACTCTACAATCTGTAAAACTGACACACAGGCATCAGAATTTTGAAAAAAGAAAACATCCTTAGAAACACCAATGCAAAGCCTAGCTTGAAAAGCATGGCTGTTAGAGTCCCTCTGCTAACATTTTTAATAGTCAAGAAAGTATTTCTCAAGTATTGATTATCTTCAAATAAGAACTATTTTGAAAACTACTTTGCTCTAGACTCAGACAAGCTACAGCCAATAGCAGCAGCAAACAGCAGTGGTTACTATCGCCCTTGGACAAGTAATACAGGTGGAAGGAACCCAGATGGCACTCAAGGCAATGAAATCAGTTTATGTTGTTTTCTTATTTTGTTTTGTTTTAAAAGTATGATGATAGCAAATTTATCACCCTATTCTTCGTCCATAAAACCATATATTTTTGTCTCATTGAAGTTACGATCTTTCCTTAAAAGGGACTTCAAAATTTTAGAAGTATAATTTAATGTTTGATTCTCTAACTCCTTTTATAACTGTTACTTTCAACACTTTTTGACTCACTGTGTGCTAAGGATGCAGGAGGTGGGATAGACATGGTGACCAAAAGTGGGATCTTAAAGAATTTGATGAGCAAAACAAAGAAGGCAAAAATGTGCATAGGTAAAGGAAAAATAAAAGATGTTTAAGTGCCAAAATGAATGGACTGATGTTTAGGAGTTTTATAGAAAAACTCTTTCTAAATAAACTATTTTTTAAAGTATAAATAATGGACAAAAGTAGACTGTGTAGTTGGAGAAATCAGAATTTAAATTTCAGTTCCTTACTTACCAACTCTATGTCCATGGGCAATTTACTTAATTTCCCTAAGCCTTAATGTAAAATATTCATAACTTTGGGGGAGAAGAACACTTCTTCTCATTCCTGATCTTCCTCCATGTGGAAGTATTCATGACTGAGGCACACTCCTAGAGTAACAACTCTCTGGTCTCATTCCACCCTTACTCATACACAAGAAGTCGAGACAATCTGTTTCATTTACAGTGAGAAAGATCTATGTTTTATTAGTCTCTTCCTCCTCCCTCTCTCTCTTTATAGATTTGGCTACCTCAAGCTGTAAATTTTACATGGGTAAGCCCCCATGGAGAAACTCTCCTCTGTGGCTATGTGGGTTAAGCCTAGATTGTAGATTCAGTATTGGTAAACCCATATACCCATGTATGTAAGCCACAGTCATTGATTTGTTTTTAATAAATGTAGTATGTTGCTCAACTGTCTTTCTGCTTGCCTCTGTAAGATGGTTTTGAATTCAAGCAAGGAAGTAGGATACTAGTTATTAGTTGACATTTTAATAGGGTTGTGGAAAGCTTTAAATAAGCTAATACATATGAAACCCCACCTAGCACCTGGGAACATAATAAGCATTCTACCATTACTGCTACTATGATAAAAGAGTGATTCAAAAATTAGAAAAAAAGGGTCCATATTAAAGCATTTATCAATTCACTATAAAACATCTAATATGAATTCAAATGGAATATTCTTTCTAAAATATATCAATTAAAAACAAGATACCTCCATTCATTGAAACAATGTAACCTGTTATAGTAGTTGTAATATGGAATAATATACAAGTTGGAACATTCATGAAGCACAGAACATTCTTTATAACCTATAAAATCCTTACTAATTCATATATAAAATGAAATACAACAGGCATAAGCCAAAAAAGATAATACTTCACATAGAGAATATTAAAACTTTAACTCCAGCAGACTATTAAAAATTTAATGTTTATAAACAGCTTGATGTCTAAGTTTTCAGATGAATATGCTAGAGTCAGTTTATTCTACAAGTTTAATTACATTGTCAATACGTTAAAAATCACACTAAAAAAACCTCAAGATATATTTAATCTGATAAGAATCAAAGTATAATAGGAAATTGATTCTTCAAAATGCACCCAGGAAGCTTTCTAATACTAGCAAGATCAATCTGAGATCTATGGACCTTCAGTTTTGTGAAACCCCTAAGTTTGCAAAATGTCATGAACATGTTCATGCATATGTGGCTCAAATCTTCTACTTTCATTACATTCACAAGGCATTCATAAAAGCTAAAAATAGCAAAGCATCATTTTATAATTCAAGTGATCTCTTCTAGCTATCCACTTATTCAAATTTTTAGTAAAATCTTGCAGGGTATTTTCAACTTGAATAATTTTAGTAAATAACAAATCTTTAATCAAAAATAGAATCTACAAAAAAGAACTATTTCTTTAAAAATGGCCACTTACCTTTCAAATGTTTTGATACCATCACTTCATTAACATGCAGTGCTTTTCCTGTTGTTCTTAAGTCCACTGTACTATTTTCCTGCAATCCTTCACTGAGCTTTGCAAAAATGTTTTCAATACAATTGCTGTTATTCTTCAAACCATTAGGCAGTTCCCAAAATGAAGCTGTTGCACATGTATCAAATGTAATGGTACTTTGGGGATTATGTTTTCCAGTATCAACCTTCTTCCTCCTCAGTACTGAGTTTCCAGACTGTAATCTTCTACTAATATGGCTTTTCCTTAAGAGGTGTTTATAGACATCTTTCCTCTTTATAGTTTTCTGATTTTTTAGCACTTGCTTCTCAGTGCATGTACAACTTATATATTTCTATTTTGTAATAATTTTGATCTAACAATTGGCAAATAGGCTTACTCTCTGACTTATACTGGACTTTAATAGATCCAGTTATAGTAACTGCGTCAAGATGAACTGAATCTTTAGAATAAACTGCAAGACCAGAAGCAACTAACATGTCTGCCAAATTGTTTTTCTCATGAATGATGTCTACCTTCAGTTTTGTTTCAAAACTGTATTCTCTAAACTGAAAGAGTAAGTCTGGTTTACTCAGGAAATTTTGAAAAAATCTTTTGGCTCCTTCATTCCAATGTCTCCCTTCAGGAGGTAAGATACCATGTAAGATGCAAGGATAACTTAGCCTCGGCAAATTCAGAAGTTCTTCAGGAACAACTTTAAGATTTTTTATATCTGAATAAGGTATGTAAACAGAAAATCCATAGTCAATCAATATAAGAAGTAAATTCTGATCAGAGACTTTGGATATTTCTACTCTATTCCACTGATCTTCCAATTCATATTTGAACAAACAACTAGAACCGGGAATTATATGCTCTTGAGACACTGTTTGTAAGTGTTCTGGCAGATCAGAAAGCAACATAAAGAGAGATTTCATTGTGTCAAATAAATCTTCTAACTGAACACAGAAGTCTGATGGATCAGAAACAGCAGTGGCAATACCAGAATATTGCCTACCATTTTGAAGCTGTGTCCAAGTAAATGATCTTATGGCACATGGTGATACAGGAGTCTTAGGTTCAACACTACCAATAATTCCTGAAGATCTAAATTTGTTTCCTTCAACATGAACTGTATTTAAATTTAAATATTCCAAAAGTAACAGACCATCTATCAAAATGTCTACTTTCCAAGCAGAGTCTAAATATTTCAGGAAAAGGATGTTTATTTCCAAATGAGCAAACAAACCCACAATGGATTCAAATGGCATCTTCCTAAAATTTTCAAACCAAATCCATTTACAAGGTACAGCTTGTCTTGGAATACTTCTGAGTTCATTACTAAGCACCTTAGTATTACATAAAGGCACTATTTCATACCTACCACAATCTACTAAAAAAACAAGCACTTTCTCATCAACATACGTATCTACTTTTGATCGATACCACTCAAAAGTGTTTTTAGATTTTGCCAAGCATTCCAAGCCTTTCTCAATATTTTCCACTGATAAAAAAAGCAGGGGTTTCTACTTCTTTAGTAATTAATACTGTTAAATCTGATAAAATCTTTTTATTTTTAGCTAACTTCACATAAAACGTTCCACTTTTTGAAATATGAAGTATTTCAGCCTTTTCAAGTTGTCCAGGTTTTAACTCCTCAAAAGGAATACTAACCAGCTGTTGGTAGGATGGCTGAAGGATCACCAAACCTTCATATCCATTTGATCCTCCTTTCTTCATTTCACTATCAACGTGGCCCACCTGTTGAGAGACAACCTGAGGCATTTGTAACACTCTTCTCTTCAGTTTCGAGCATGCTGTCCATTTCACTAGTTCATTAATGACACATTTTTCATCACAAATTACATTTACTTCCCATTTCTGTTCATGCCTTCTCAAAAACTCACAAGAAACTGTTTTGTTACTTACTCTTGAAGCAAAATAATCCACAGTTTTTCTGTCCCATATTTCATTAGGTTCATTCCACTTGACTCCACTAAGGAAAGAATGAACTCCTAGCTGAGGAATGGTTAAGAATTCCTTCTTAATTTCATAAATTTTAGATATGCTTACTACTGCAGTGTTACCATAGTCAATAAATTCCACTTCATAAGAATCCCTTGGCAAAATTTTCTTAATAACTGCTCTGTAAATGCCATTGTCACCAGAGTATTCTGCAAGTACAAGATCTCCCACCATGGGTTTAACTGATTTTCTCTCTCTCACTATACTGGCTCTTCTTGCATTTAAAGCAGCTGCTAGTCTGATGATTACATTTTCATTCTCAGCAAGCTGAATATGGAAATTTGCTGGATTACTTATATTAGAAACATATCCTCTAACTTTGGCATTCAAGTAAATCTTGGGTTGAGGAAGGTCTTTAATTTGTGGTCTGGCTTGACTATTTATGCTTTTTGAGGCTACTTGATTTAATTCTCTGATAAAAGACTGTGATACAACCCTTACTGATTTTTGGCCTTCATCATGTACATCAAGAATATGTGCAAGTCCAGGGATAATTTTTACACCTTTATTTTTAAGTTCATCTTGCAAAGACTTCTTCACCTTGTTTCTTGACAGTTTCCACTTTACAACAAACTGATGGTTTCAAAAGCCTGGCATATATACTTCCGGGATTCATTAACTGATCTGTTTTGCTTTCAGAATATGTTACTAGACTAGTTTTACTTATGGTGATAGTTGTTTTCTATTTTGCCTTTCAAGGAAATAGCCTCTTTTTTATTCTCATTTGTTTTGTGGTCTTTTTTCACACATTGTGCTTGGTCACGATGTTTTTTTCCATAAGCATGAAGCAACATTTTAATTTTCTGATTTATATGTTGATATCCATCATATAAGTCCACACCAAACTGGCCATCTGGCCCCCTGGACAGTATTTTTGCCCTTAACGGTCTTCCAAAAAAGTTACCTGCAAACCAGTTATTGATTTCTGCTGGAATATCTACATTGCTAAGATCTGACAAAAAACATTTAATAGCTTACATAGGTGTAAACAGCAACTCTGGAAACTCATCTGAAACAGCCCTCAACATACTTTCTTCTACTAATTGCTTATTTCCAAAGTCCACAAAATACACCAGGAAGTCAGATAATGAATCTGTCGGCATTAATAAAGCTCTATAAGAGAGACCATCCTCTACATACTTAGATATACATAATCTCATTTTACTAAAATTATATTTGGGGCAATCACTGAGGTAACTTATTTCCCTGATTTTTGTTTCTATCATCTCTAGGTCTTTATTGTTTCTACTAAGTTGGCAATAAAACTTTTGAGGACTATATATGTGAGATATATATATTTCTTCCTCACTTCCAATTTTTATATTGAAGGAAGAATAACAGTAACTGTAAAGACTAACTGAAGATGGAAATGGTTTTGATACTGTACAATACTGAGCAGAGCCATGATGAATAAGAAATTCTTTTGCACTAGTAAATGGAGAGTGTAAATCCACTAAATTACTTAAACAGTTTGGATATATAAGAACTATGGCACAGATGACACAAGTCAATAACCCTCTAGATGAAGAAATAAAATTCTCAAAGTCTCTGCATGCTTCTCTTGACCAACTGAATACTTTACAACTAATGGGTTCAACTAAATGATTAAGACTACATCTGAAGGCCTGGACTTCTAAAGAAAGAAAATGTGCCTCAATAGCACAAAGATCTTTAATTAAAACTCTTTCCTGGTAGCCATAATCAACCAGTACTACATCAAATTCTTTTTTTGATATCTGAGTCAAAATAGCAGCTCTATACCACTTCCCATCTTTAGAGGATTTAGCAACACAAGCCATCTGCCCAGCCTGATAAGGATCAGAATGAACACTATAATAATACTGAAGTTGTTCCATTAGTAATTTTAAGTCTTCTAACTTGCACTGCAGCTGGCATAAGAAGTCACCTGGGCCACGAGAACAAGTACACTTAACTGGAAGGATTGTTCCTGGTTTAAACACATATTCTTTATAACGCCATGGTGACTCAGGTCCCACAGACAAGGTGAAAGGGTTTTTAAAATCAGAGAAATTAACAGGTGGGAACTTTAACAAAGACAAGTTATTTTCTTTTAGCTTACTTGAATGGTATCCTTTAGACTGAGGTCCTTCAAGAAGGGCAGATATGACTTTCTTAATATTAACTTTGTTTTTGGATTTTAAATTAAACGCTGAATATTCACTTACAACTTTTGGACAACATTCTGGTTCTACTTCCCAATATTCTGCATATCCAGCTTGTAACATAAGAGAGACAACATCACTATTTTCTGAGGCTTCAATACTCTGAATATTTACAGTATACTTGTCATCTTTTTTTGCTATAACTTGAAGCAAAACTGCTTTGTTCAGGACAATTTTTTTAAAATAATCAACAGCAGCCTTCACCCATAAATCTTCAACAGGAAATATATGTGCAAGTTAACAGCACATGGCTAAAGCAGGCAACTCACAGAACTCTGGAAGCAAAATTTTTACATCAAAAAATGGCATGGAATCAGTATTTCCATAATCTAAAAAATAAACATTAATTTTATAACTATTAATTTCAGTGATGACAGCTCTATAAAAATGTCTATCCTTGCTATATCTAGCACAACAAAATAATCCAGGTTCTGGATTTCTTAGAATCAGTTCATCATTTTTACACAAATCATAATATTTGTTTATATTTTTCATTATGTCTTGAAACTCATTCTGATGTTCATTAGTACGTACCCAGAAATTTGATGGGTTTACTACATACCCTACAAAAGCTATGTAGGCAGCTTCTATCTTCATTTCTACAGTTTTAACAGGAAAATCTATTTTTAAAGTATCTTTTTTACTTAAAGACTTTATCGACTGCTCCGAGTTTGCAATAAAGCTCTCAACTGCAAAGCTGTTTACTTCAGAAGCACTAGTCGCCCTCAGACTATTATAAATTTTTGAATCAGACACTGGACAAAGTACTTGTGTGCCTACAGTCTTCAGCAGACACTTAGAACTAATTGTAGACTCTTGAGTTTGTAAGGTTATATAATACAAATGCTCATCCTTATTGAACCAATCAATGTGTGCATATACTACCTGTCCTAACAAGGCTTGTTTAAATATACTCAGTTGAAATTTTCTTGTATCTCTGTCTGGACTGTATAAACATGTTAGAGAACATGGAAATGAATATAATGGTACTAAGATAAAATCTGGTTTAAGTTTCTTTACATGAACTGAAGGTATAGTCTCTCACTACTGCCATAATCCATAAACTAAACTCTCATTTGATTATTGGGCAAAAGCTGCTGAAGAATTCCTCTATGACACTGTCCATTTCTCCTTCTGGCAACACAAAGCAGTCCAAAATTATCACAGGTGGGACTACTTCCTTGGCTGATAATATCATAATGCAAAGTCATACATGTTGTAAAGTTTTCTAACTCTGGAGTCCATTTAATTAATTGGCAATAAAATTTACTTGGGCTCAAGGCAGATGATACTTTTACACTCTCAGTACTGCCCACTGACAAAGATGGTTGCAAATTATCCAGAACATGCTGAATATCAAGTAAAGTATCGTTATTACTTAATGATGATTCAGGTCTTTTATGGTGTGATGAATCTGGCATTTGTTTGGGGAATTCCTTTACCATTTCCACAATAAGACGAAATGAATCTCCATCAATGAGTCTCCCTAATTGTAGTTCAAGAACCTGAGATATAATGTTTGGCACTTCAAGAAGAACCAGCTGAAGAGGCAAAACAGCTTGTACACAACCTTTCACTTGTAGTCCTACTAATGATCTGAAATAATTCAAAGCTTTGGGAGACCATTTTTCCCCAGCTGGTAGTATGTTGGCCAAAATGCCAAATGTTACCCGTGGTGGTAGCTCAAATAAGTTGGCACAGGCTGAAGCAACCTGCAAACTGTCAACTCTCAGTTTCTCTCCGCGATCTATGAGGAGCACAGTATAGAGTTCATTTTTCTTTTCCACAACTCTTCCTCTCTGCCATTCTCCTGATACTCTTTCTTCTACCAAACACAAGTCATCAATGTCTACATTACTGTCTCCTTTTTGAATATGCTGTATTTCCCTCTGCAATATGTGGTAGTCAAACTCACATTCAGTATTATTTCTGCCTTGAAACTTCACCAGAATGTCCTTGGGAAGACAATCTATATGTGATATTGTCAGATCCACATTTAAAAGGGTTGGTAACAGAGATGTAGAATCCATTTTCTATAAAGCAAATAATAAGAACCTATTAGCTTCTGGACAGACATTTGTAAAAATTAAATGAAATTAGCCTTTTATGTATGTAAACATAAACCTAATCAGTCTTATATGTATGTAAACATATATTAAATATCAAAATAATTCCATGTTTGCATTTATCAAACTGAACTTGTTGGTAAAAATTATATATATTGTACAAGATGAAGAAATAAATAAAATGCATCTGACCGTTCACTGCCTTCCACACTTTCAAAAAATTCTACTGAAATAACCAAGAGAACATTTAAAAACAGGGAGAATGAGTGTAATCACTGGAAAACAGAAAAAAAGGCAGTATTTTTCAAGAGATTAAACAAATTTCTACTAGATATTGGACTGATAGTGTGTAACAGAAGAAAGCCAAATAAAGGCTACTGGAGAACTACACTCCTTCATGCAGACTTCTTCCAGTACCCATAATTCAAAGGGGCGAGTGCTAGAAGTAAGGGTGGATGTTTACCCAACAGGGTACACACTGTTTATACTCCCTACTCTGGGTCAATTAGCAGTATGTGGCCCCTATTAGCATCATTATACAACTCCAGGTTCCTCCTATGAGGGAAACAAGTTGAGACAATAGGTTGGGACACCAGTAAGGAAAGCCAGGTGTGGAAAGATCCTGAGACAGGTTAAGTACATCCAGGCTTGTCACGAGCATGTGTGTGTGTCAAATTGCTGTCATGTCTGACTCTTTGCAAACCTATGGACCTGTAGCCTGCCAGGCTCCTCTATCCATAGGGATTCTCTAGGCAAGAATACTGGAGTGGGTCACCACATCCTCCTTCAGGGGATCTTGAAAACCCAGGGATCGAACCTGCATCTCTTATGTTTCCTGCATTGGTAGGTGAGTTCTTTACCACTAGTGCCACCTGGGAAGCCTCTGTCACTGGCATAGGTGCCCACAAAAAGTATGGAGGGAGGGGGAGAGGAAAACAAATCTTTAGCACAAGAGGCAAAGCTCTCTACTGTAACTATGGCTCCAGCTAAGTTTCTCTGGATTGCTAGAATTCTAAAAACTATAAGCCAAATATTCAAAAAGTATAAAATAGCCCCCAAATTCAGGTAAGAACCAACATCTATTGTGGCAGGATACAGCCTAACTCCAGCTTGACTCTAACAGTTGCCAATTTTTTTTTTCTATGAGAATGAGAAAGAGGGAGAGGAAAAAAAAAAAAAAAAAACACTGGAGCTAAAAAAAAAAAAATGAGGGAACCACTTAAAAGAAACCAAGGAAACCCTCACCTCAGGAATAAACACTGTATTGAAGGAAACAGCAAAACGCTGTTTTTCAACAGTTCGATTCCTGTTTTTAAAAAGCCCAAAAAAGGATAATGCATTTTTATATGACTAATAGTCATTAAGGTGCAACAACTGGAATCAGGAATAAATACCCACACATAAGAGTCAATGGGAATGTCCCTACTACATTGAGGAAAGCCAATGCAAAACAAAGATAAATGGAAGACAAGAAAATTTTGAGAAAATATCCCAAAAACTCAGAAGGATAAAAAGATGAAAAAGAAGCATGAAGGACAGGAATATAAAATCTTACCAAAGTATAAATATTGTTATCTCAGAGATAAAATGAGAGAAAAGAAGCCCTTTCTTAGACTTAAGACCCAAGTCCACACAGTGAAACAGGCCACTGAAAAGCTAGAGAAAGAGGAATGATGTAGGGTCATATGGGTACTGAGTACGGTTCTTATTTCCTCCCAGATAATTAATTTGGTGTGATAATCAGCATGGCTTGATCTATAGAGATTCCGAGCAATGCTCACTTGACCCTGATGTCCTTAAGAATAAAAATCAATGAGCAATACATTAAAAGACTCTCATTAGACTAAGCTGCCTTTAACTAAAGTCACAGGCCTCTACTCAATTACCAGACTTAAGTCCGTTTATAAATCTATAATAACCTTACATGAAGAGAAGACCAAGTACTATCAAGAAAGGATCCTGTGTTTGATTATACCAAGAACATTCTTCTTGGTATTCACCCAAAGGGTCACCTGAGTAGATAGGAAAAGGAAAAAAAATACTTAAGTCTTCCAGAAACCACACACACTTTAGATATAAAAAGCAGATGCAGCCAGGATTCCTTGATGAAGTGAATGTGATATATACAAGATAGACCAAAGGAAGTTGTGATGAGGTTACTCCAACTACCAGACACCTGCTCCTCCACACTGCTGTCCCTCCTTCAAACCAAACAAATGGCCCCATGGAGAATTTCACAGAGAAAGAGGGAAAAATCTCTGAGCTTGATCTGCACATGCTCTCTCACTTAATGCCAGTAACTTCCAGAAATGGGACTGCGAAAGCACTGCATCCCAACCCAGGAGAGTCCTTGCCAAAGAAACAAAAGGAGATATTCAAGTTGACAGGACTACCAGTACATCTACTTTGCCTGAAGAAGAAACTGTTTCAGTTAAGAATCTATGCATATTAGTAGGCCACAGCTAATAGTTTCTGCAGGATGATTAGCAATTCTGAAGGAACAAGACTGGAGGATTTGTTACAAAATAAATCTAAAGAAGAGGCATATGGATAGATTTAGACTTGGCACATGAAGAAAACTTGTAGGTCGCATGTGATGTGCATTGAAGGGCTCACTGTGGAAAAGATTCTTAATCAGGTAGACAGAAGAACTTATTCAATGACTATCAATCAGCCTCCTTCACCTGCCTCTCCAATGCTTGCTCAATAGGATCATGAAGAAGGTTCACTGGTTCATGGATAAACCTCCTACCCTTGTGTATCTGAAGATCATCAAACTGTAACAATTCAGAGAAAATTAGGGAAAAAACATCAACGGGAAATTTAAAACTAAACCAATTATTTTATACAAGGGACAATTATTTAAGGATATAACTTAAAGATGTTCTAGATCCAAACTCTATTCAGTATTATATTCCTTAGACTATTACTACACTGACACAAAGTACTTAGGCTTTGTACACAAGATTAGGACATCAGAAAACTTGAGTTTTACTTGAGACTCAATTAACAGTATGAAGTTTGGGGAACTGTTTTCCTAGAATCAGATTCCAAATCTGTAAAATGAGAGGGCTGAGTTAAACTTTGGTTTTTCAAACATTTTTTTTTTTGCAATAGCAGAAATCCTTCTTAATCTAAGGTGCAAAAAGTAAATAGAAAACTTCAAATATCAATTAGATTCATAAATAGTATTCTAATAATTTCATGTGCTGTGCTGAGTTGCTCAGTCATGTCCAACTCTGCCACCCCATGGACTGTAGGCCACCAGGCTCCTCTGTCTATGGGGATTCTCCAGGCAAGAATTCTGGAGTGGGTTGCTATGCCCTCCCCTGCAGTGGATCTTCCCAACCCAGGAATCAAACCCAGGTTTCCTGCACTGCAGGCAGATTCTTTACCTTCTGAGCCACCAGGGAAGCCCCAATAATTTCATAATTTATACAATTATAAAGCCAGTAAATGAGAATAATAAAATTATCCTGATGAACACAGTCTTATAGCAGCTCCATCATGTAACTTGCCTTAATACTGTATTTGGTAACAGTAGTAGGGGAAAAAATTAGGCTCAGACATTTGTAACAGTTTCACAATTGTACATGATCAGATATAGGTAAGTTCAAACAAAAACAGAGCAGAAAGTTACCAAAGGGGAAGGCAGGGGTGAAATAAATTAGGAGTATGAGATTAACAGATACAAACTCTTATACTTAAAACAGACCAAGCAATAAATGTTTGCCGAATAGGACAAAGAACTATAGTCAATATCTTATAATACCTAAAATGGAAAATAATCTGAATATAAACAACTGAATCATTTTCCTACATACCTGAAACACAGTAATTCAATTATACTTCAATTAAAAAATACACATCAGTCTTATTTTGGATTCAAGGATGACACTAGGAATTATTTAAGTATGAAGATCACTTAATCCAACTGTGTTTTTTGAGTCATGCTATCTGCATCTTAATGTATGTTAAGGTTTGTTTATAAGTTGACTATTAGGACATTATCCAAGCATTTAGTTGTCACCTCCCCATTTCTTGCTGTTTTCAATGTCAGCTCAATAAATCTTTTTTCTTAATCTTAAAAAAAAAAAGATGTAGCAGAGCCTCAATTTAAGCAATTTAATTGTATGGCACCAATCACTGCTCATCACTGCTTTTAAGTTTAATATATCACATTGAAATATTTTATTTCTTCTTTAAAAAGTAGACTATTTTAAAAAATTAAACTCAAAATTCACAAACTCATGAATTAAATTTAAGTCAAAAATCCAAAGTATCACTGTTCCCCTAATGTTTGTGAAAATACAATCTATAAACACTATTAAAAGTGATATGGAAACCCCTTTCTATACTAAAATTCTCTGACTCTACAGAATACATATTAGAGATGATGCCACTCTTAATGAGTCATGTAATTTAAATTTTTGATTTGTAAATTTTCCAACAGAAAATTGAATTTCTTTCCTTATATTAAGAGCTTCTTATAACGCTTTACTTTTTAAAAAAGAAAAAAGTTTTCTGCACATTAGTTTAACTGATCTTTGCAATAAGATTTCCATTTTTCAAATGAAAAAACTTAAAGGAAATAAAGGAGTGAGCTTGAATTATTCATTTTCTGATTCAGTCCAGTTCTCCAAGTTCTCCTCCCACATTAATCCCACTGTTTCACACTGCTCTTTCAACTAACCCACATAGTCATGGACAAGAAATAAAAAGTGAAAGATACAAATCAAAAACCAAAACTCTAAATAAACAAAAAAAAAAATAGGGAAAGCAGCCTTACGGGATAGAATCAGCTTATTCTTCCTTTTTCAAAATTAAATATAATTCTGGTCAAACTCTGACTAGCATTCTGGCAAGGTGACCATGTTCCAAAAGACTGGATCAAGTTAGGTATCTGTGCCTTGGTTTTCCTCCTCCTATATTCTCCATATATTCAAAATGGTTTCTAGGTTTAAGTCTTCAAGGATACTGATACAGTAGAAATAAAACAACATAGAGTACTTCTAAAATTGCATATTTCAAAATCAGTGCTTCAATTTTGTTAACACTCTTTACTGAAGTAGTTCTTTAATCAAGGACAATGTTGTCCCAAAGGGGATATTTGCTACGTCTGGAGATATATTTGCTTATCATAACTGGACCAGGGTCAGGGTTCCCACTGGCATATAGTAGGCATATCCCAGTTGTTTGTTAGTCGCTAAGTTGTGTCCGACTCTTTTGCAACCCCATAGACTGTGGCCCACTAGGCTCCTCTATCCATGGAATTTCCTAGGCAAGAATACTGGAGTGGTTGCCATTTCCTCCTCCAGGGGAATCTTCCTGAACCAGGGGTTGGATCCGCATCTCTTGCATTGGCAAGCAGATTCTTTACCTGAGCCACCTGGGAAGCCCAATGTATGCCAGAGATGCTGCTAAATATTCTATAATAGACAGAATAACCTCCCACAAAAAAAGCAATTATCCATACCAAAATGCTGGTTGAGAAAATGCTTTACTAAAAGGAAAAACAAATTCCAGGGAGATAAAAGAATTCTTTAAAACCATCTAAAGAATTAGTAGGAAACAATCTAATCTTAAAGTTTTCCTCATGAGACAAAAGAGGCTACCAATTTTTAAAAAAATTTAAAATATTACAAAATATGAAGCTGTAACAAAACTGAAATCAATTAAAATATATATACAAATCAATTTACCACATTTTAAAAAAAGATTTCCTCAGGCCAAATATGTTCTGTCACCTTTGACTCCACTTTTTTCCAGCTGGAAGCCATCCAGTTTCTCTGATGGCTCAGCTGGTAAAGAATCCACCTGCAATGCGGAAGACCTGGATTCAATCTCTGGGTTGGGAAGATCCCCTGGAGAAGGAAAAGGTTACCCACTCCAGTATTCTAGCCTGGAGAATTCCATGGACTGTATAGCCCATGGGGTTGCAAAGAGTCGGACAAAACTGAGAGACTGCCACTCTCACGTTTACACACAATCCATCAAGGAATCTTACTAGATCCTTCCTCCAGAGTCCAAAAATCTCTGATATTCTTCCATCTCTGCTGCCACAACCTCGGCCCAAACTCCTATCATCTGTAATACAAAGTCCCTAACATATCTTTCTGTTCTATCTTTAACTAGTTACCCTACTCTCAATCATAATGATTCTCAGCACTGTAACCAGAATGATCTTTTTTAAATATAATACACAACGTGCATTGCTGGTTCTCGAATATTTGGCCTCAGGACCCTTTTATACATCTATAAGTTAATGAGGGGTTGTGCGTCCTCTCCCCCTAGGGATAAGACTATCTCATGAGAATTGAGCTCTCATGAATACGATCAGTGAAACAATGAAAACACAGCAATTATCCATACCAATATACTGGTTGAGAAAATGCTTTACTGAAAGTAAAAACAAATCCCAGGGAGATAAAAGAATTTTTTAAAACCATCTAAAGAATTAGTAGAAAGCAACCTAATCTAAAGCTTTCTTCATGAGACACAAGAGGCAAAACACAAACATCAATGAAAAAATGTAAACCAGGAAGCAGGCTCTCACCAGATATTAAATAAGTAGGAACCCTGATCTTGAACTTCTCAGCAGGCGGAACTATGAGAAATAGATTTCTGTTGTTTATAGGCCATTCAGTTTAAGATATTTTGTTATAGCAGTCCAAGCTAAGACAAACCCCAAAGAACATACACATGGCTTCTATCAACATTTACCATATTACATATAACAGTAAATTTTAAAATATTTAGTAATTCACTTTCAAATAACAATAAACCCATTAAATGTTGGTATCTTCATGAAGATTATTTTTCAAAACCAAAAAAATACATTTTTTGAAAAGTTCAATGTCTGCTTAATGAAAACACCTGTATTCTCATAGCTGCTTCTGCATTCAGTATGCAATAGGTTGTTCTGACTAAAGTATAAGAATAAAAACTGACCACATACAAATAGTGTAGTTAGAGAAGGAAGGAGCACTTTAACAGCTTTTTCATGTGAATGAGGATTTTTTTATATTCACAAAAGCTCTATGAGAAGTCATTTCTTAGAAATTATTTACAAAATGAAATATTAAACCATATTAATAAATTTGTGTACTCTGTTACATTAAACTCTGTTGGTCTATCATGTACCTTGAATGAGATTTTTAAACATGAATGATTTTAAAGATACTACATTGATTTGAAAATATTGATTCAGTTATACAAAATTTCCATACATAGCACATTAACCAACATCAAGTTAAATTAATATCACCATCAACTTTATTTAAAAAACCCAAATACTGAGAAGGCATCAAGCTCGCATTGACAGTCCACACGTTTTTCAACTTTTCAATTTTGGCTTTAAAGCTTAAATTTTATCATTGACAAATACCATCAGGTGTTTTCCTTAAAGTGTCAAGCTCACTTTACTCATTCTTGGGAAAATGTCTGCAAAATACCCAAACCTGAATGACCATAGTTTGTTCTTGAAGTAAAAATGGAATCATACAATGGCTGTATGCCACACAATGAAAACTAAACAGCAACATAAAGGAGCAAAGTATTGGTACACACTGCAACATAGATAGATCTCAAAAATAATTATCCTGAGTGAAAGAAAGCTGAGACAATAGACAATGTATTCTATTTACATAAAATTTCTAGAAAATGTAAACTATAGTAACAGAAAGTTGATCAGTGTTGAGGAGGGCAGAAAAAAACTTCTGGAAGTATCCGATATATTGCCTTGATTATAATCATTTCATGGTCACACACATTCTGTCAAGTGTCAAACTACACACTTTACATGCAAGTTTGTTGTACCTGAATTATACTTCGGCAAAGCTGATGAACACACACCCCCTACAAACACAGAACCTAAAGTTAATTAATGGTGGAAGAGTAAAATTATGGCGTCTCTATTATTTTAGTTACTACTAAAAAGCAGTAAGTTCAATCTATTTTTATTGGCTGGAACAGGTCTTAGGAATACTGTTAAGTTGGGATGGGCTCAGAGTAACTTATAAAAAAACAAAAATAATATCCTAAATGTATACAGGAATGTATCTCTCTGCAAACAGATGAGAAGGATAAATTTGGAGACGGGACTGGCAAAAAAGGGGTGGGGGTGGACAGGGGGATGAACTTCTGTTTAGCTGCTATACTGCAAAAGGCTTATACTTCTTCTAAATTCCAAAAGGTAACACATTGTTTTTGGATGTGTATTAAAATGTTACAACAATGAGGTGACTCAGCAAAGCTCAGTCTCTTCAAAAGAGCAACGTCACACTCCCGATTTGGTATCTTTTGACCTCGAGAGAAAAAAAACGCCTCAGCAATACTGTCAGCCATTCCTGAACCAACCCTGGAGGGACACCTTCTCTGAAAATAGCATTTTTCAGGTCAAGGACACCGGTACCCATGCGGAGGCCGGGAGGTCGCAGAGCTGAGGGGATCCCGTCTCGGTTCGAAGGCTGTGGGCCGGAGCCCCGCTCCTCTGGAGCCAAAACCGCAGAGGTTCAAGGAACACAGGGAGAAGGGGGCTGCAGAGGCGTCACCTTCAAAAACAACACTGCCTACCGCGCGCTGACCGTTTTGTAGATGGCGACTTACGGAGCCCTCAGAGCGGGTCCATTTCTTTCCCACGCGGGTCCGTTTCTTCCCGACGCTCTGGACACAGCCCAAGATGGCGGCAAACTTGAAGCCGGTTCTCGCCCCGCGTGCGCCGCGCGGCGCAGGCGCAGAGCGTGGGGGCCGCGGGCGCCCCGGGAGGCCCGCGGGCGCAAGCTGCTCGGGTCCTGGGAAGCTCGGCGCTCAGTCTGAGCTACCCGCTGCAGGTGGGCCCCCTCACAGCCTGGTCATTTAGGGCCTGGCTAACGCCTTGGTTAGGGCCTGTGGGAAGCCTCTGGGGAAGGGGGCAGGGCTAGGGTGCTGTAAAGGATGTTGCTTGGCTGGTGGATGTGCACATGGGGTGAGATTACCCCGCGCATCTGGTTGTGCGAAGACTGCAGAGGACGCAGACGATCCCCGTTGTGGCTGCCCAGGAAAGAAACCCGGGCACCCCCAGTCTGTAGACTTTACAGACCAGTGAAAATAGCAGTCACTTATTGAGCCCCAATGAATCAGGTATTTCTGTACGTTATTGCATTTTTTTTTTTTTTCTGTTTCTCTGTGTTGCAGAAACTTGAATTGGATCCCTGCAGCAGATAGGGGTCATTTCTAAAATGTTATTAAAGATCTCATTGCTACCAGTGTCTTTATGTTAAAAAGCCATTGACCTGTACGCTTGAGTATACTTGACATTATACCTCAATGAAAAAAAAAGAAAAACACAAACTTTGAAACAGGAATGTAGGAGTTAACAATATTTTTCTTGAGTTTATCTGTTAAGTGGGTCACATCTAAGAAAAAGAATAACACATGTAATTTGGCAATTTTTGATAAGGCCTTTTTATGAAACTTCCCAGACATCAAGAAAGATAATTCAAGTGGTCTCTAATTTTAGCACTAAAAAAAAAGAAAACAATGAAAATTTAAGAATTTAGTCAATTCCTCAGTCATTTAGTCATTAGCGATACAGGTGCATTAACAGCATGATAGCAAAAAGGTTTAGGAACCACTGAACTATTTTATTTTCTCATAGCAAGCTGGACTTTTCCCCTTACTAATTACAATGTGTAAATACATAATTATATGATTAGTAGTGTCTTTCTCCTGCAACATCAAGTCTCATGGAAATAATACTGAGCATATTATTTTTCCTCAGTGAATCTTTAAGTGAAAAGTTGGATGAACAAATACATTACTGTCCAGGTGGTATCTGCAGTCTGGGAGTTAGATGAGATTACTGAACATGTGAGCAAAGCAGCGGATGGAACCCTTGAAAAGAGCAGTGTATTAACAATTCCGATTAGGACCACAACTGTGTCATTTGTTTTTGCACCTCTTTTCCTTTCTTCTTTTGTCCTGAGTAAGGAGCACAGTGTCTTGCACACAGGAAACATACAAGAGTAAAAATAACCCTGCTACAACAAACCAGTCCAAAGTCCAAAATACTGAACTGCTATTATGCTTGCATGCTAAGTCATATCTGACATTATGCTGCCCTATGAATTGCAGCCTGCCAGACTCCTCTGTCCATGGGATTCCCCAGGCAAGAATACTTGGGTGGGTTGTCGTGCCCTCCTCCGGGGGATCTTCCTGAATCAGGGATCAAACCCGAGTCTGTTACATCTCCTGCCTTGGCAGGCAGGTTTGTCACCACCAGCGCCACCTGAGAAGCCAGGGTGTTCTTTTCAGTGAAACACGTAACTCTAGTATAAGTAAGAATATTTTTCCTCTAGTTCCTATATCCTCCAATATCCTAAAGTTAGCTCCATTTTCTTCTATACTTCTACTGCCCATTTTCTAGAATTTTAGCATTAAATAAATTAACCTTGATGATTTGTTGAGATAGTCTCCTTTCTGGTTAACTGGATTTTATGTCGTGTTGGTTTCTTAGGTACCACCAGGCGGCAGCACAAACTTGGTTTGTGATCGCACTCTATCTCACTCTTGATGCCTGTACATCTGCAGTCATTCTGTCGCTTCCTTAAGGTGAGAAATCTTTTCTACTTAAGATGCAGTTAAAATTGACCGCTCCCCCCCCCAAATATACACTGTTAATGAGGATGTGGTGTAACAAGTACCACCCTATACTTGGGATAGAAGTGTTAATTGAAGCAATTTGAAAACTATCTATCCAAAGCCTTCAAAGGGTGTATACCATTTACCCTGGCACTCCTCCTTCCCACAACCACTCTCCCACCCCTAGTCATTTGTCTTAAAGAAATTATTGTGACTCTGAGCAAAAATACAGCTACAGAGACAATCCATATGACTTTGGTTATAATAATGTGAACTAGAGTCAAAGTAAGGATTAAGCAATAAGAAATTCAGGAATTTGCAACTGTTAAAAAGCAATAGTATTGAAATGTTTTCCCAAAATGGTATATGTATCACAAGCTCTATTACACTAGACAATTTTAGTTACTACGTAGAAGAGCACCATTTACTTCCATTTCCCTAAATCTGCTCCCAGGTCCCAGAAACCCCACCCTAAGACTTCCCACATAAGTCTTCCTTCTCCCCATCTTCCTTAGGAGCTCCATCCTATTCCTTCTCCAATGCCCAGGCTTCATCCTGTCATCACAGCCCCAGCACCCTTTCCTTTCAACCCAGCCCTTTGTCATTTGTCAACACAGCTTTCCTTCATTCTGACCTCCAGCTCCATCTTCATAGCTTTCAAGTCCCTCTTCATAGTATTTCTTGAAACCTCCAGTTCTGTGTCTTCTCCCAAATTCCAGGAGCTGACACTGAATTAAGCCTTTAAGAATGAGGAGGACTTGGCAAGGCAAAGACCAGGGATATAGTGGCTTGTTAGGATAATACAGGCCAAGGCAGAGAAGAGAAAAATAGCATGAAATGCACAGAGCCTAAGCTCAGGGTGGTGATACACGGTGGTAAATTGAGAAGCTTGTTCAGAGATATAGCCTAAGGGTAGCAGAAAACTGATTATAGAAGACAGAGCATGATGTTTTATAGACAGTGAACCTCATCCTAGAATTGATGGATGAGCCAATTAAGTTTAAGATGTGATGAAATCAAATCACAGAGGGTCATGGAAAAATGAATTTGTGGGGAGAGGGGTTTTTTCGGTAACAGATGTGAGACATGATACGGACTTGAGCCAGAGCAGAGGTAGGAAACAGGCAGAAGAAGGATCAGGTTCAAGATGACTTAGAATGTCAGATTAAAGGGACCTTGTGACTAGCACTCTAGACCTAAGGCAAGTTAGATAAGGACCAGAATCACATCTATCTTACTCACTGCTAATGTCTCTTACACCTAGTACAGTGTATTGAACGCATATATTCAATAGTTTTTAATGAAGGATTAATGTGTAAGTGAGCTAAGCCGGCATTACTGTATATGTAGCACACCCCCTTCTTAAGAAGCCATCAATTTTAAGGCACGCCATTGATTTCATAGTAGTCTTTTCTGAGGGTCGGTAGGTACCAGAAAGGTTAAAATGCAGAATGACTGCAGATCTTACAAATGAATAGATGAGTTTATTTCCCTTCCCTTGATGGGCTGGCCTTGTGGTTTGATTTGCTTTAGCCAACAGTTTGTGATCAGAAGAGTTAAAATGGGAAGAAAATTTCTTCTAATTAAGCAACTAGCAGAAATTTAAATAATTGCTGATGCTGCATCTGTGAAGTAATTGAAGATTCCTCAGAATAAAACTGGAAACCATTTAAACAAATTTAATGATTATGTAGAATTAAAACTTAGCGATGTAAACATAACTTAAAAGAAGAGGGGTATAGGTAAAAATAAAGTTGAAATCTAAAAGAATTCTTGTTTTTTCCATTTTTTAAAAATTTTTTATCCATTTTTAAAGATTACTTCCTATTTACTGGTATTACATAATATTAGACATATTCCCCATTTTGTACATCACTGAGCCTATCTTACATCCAATAGTTTGTGCCTCCCACTCTCTCACTCCTGTATTACTCCCCCTCCACACTGATAACCACTAGTTGGTTCTGTATATCTGTAAGTCTTCTGCTTTTTTGTAATATTCACTAGTTTGTTTCATTTTTTAGAATCCACACATAAGTGATATCATTCAGTTTTTGTCTTTTTGCCTGACATTTCATTTAGCATAATGACCACTGAGTCCATCCATGTTACTGCAAATGGCAGAATTTTATTCTTTTTTATGACTAAGTTGTATTCCATTTTACAAATATGTATCTTCTTGATCCATTAATCTGTTGGTAGACACTTGGGTTGCTTCCATACCTTGGCAGTTTTAAATAGTACTGCCATGAACATCAGGGTGCATGTATCTTTTGAATCACTGCTTGTGTTTTTTTCAAATATACACCTAAGATTGGAATTGCTGGGTCACAATAGTTCTACTTTTAGGTTTGGGGGACCTCTCCATTCTGTTTTTTACAGTGGCTGCACTAATTTACATTCCCACCAATAGTGTAAGAGGGTTCCTTTTTATCCATTTCATCACCAACATTCATTACTGTTTTTTTTTATGATAGCCAATCTAATAGGTATGAGGTTATATCCCTCTGTGGTTTTGATTTGCATTTCCTGATGGCTAGTGATGTTGAGCATTTTTCCATGTGTTGTTGGCCATCTGCATTCCCTCTTTGGAAAAAAAAGGTCTATTCCAGTTCTTCTGCTCACTTTTTTATTGGGTTGTTTGGTATTATTTCGATGTTGAGTTGTGTGAGCTGTTTACATATGTCAGATGTGGTAGATCTAGCATAAGGTAGAGCCAGCAAACACTTATTGAATGAATGAAAATGCTTCTACTTCCTTGAAAATCTTCCCAGATCTCCCCAGTCAGAATGATTTCTTCCTCTCAAATTTATATCCTCTCAAAATATTTAACAGCTTTATTCTTTCAGATACTTGTGTTTATGTCTCATTTTCCACTACCACCTTTTAAGTTTTTTAAGAGCAAGGACTGTTCCCTTTTTGTAATTTATTACAGAGTGATGGAAAATGGAAAAGGAAAAACTGTCTTAAAGCTAAAATTAATTCATTTATACACTTTTCTAAGTTTAGAAGAATTGTATTGATTTTAAACTATGCAACTTCAAACCACTTAAAATGAATTCTGCTTCTATGTATTAAGTTAGTTGGTAGCAAAGGAATGGATATTAATAATGCCTTACTACCTACAGGTCTGTTATGCTTGTTTGCTCAGCTACATCTCATCAAACACCAGCGAACAGAGACAGCTGCCAGACTTTTTCTAGGTCATTTGTTCTGTTTGTAAACAGAAAGTGTACAATAATTAACAAGATGTAATCATTTGCAAACTGGATTTATGCAGAATAGAAGAATTTTTTAAAGAGGAGAGACATTAATGCAACTCTTAAGTGCTTAATGACCCCATTAATTGAGAAGTAAGTAACTGGAGAAATTAAACAGAAGAGGTAATGGCCTTGGAGCCATTAATCTATTCTGGGAGTACTGCTCATGTTTACCGGGTGATATTCCTCTGAATTAAGAGCTGAGAGTCAATTGCTTTCACATAGTAATTCTTGAATCTTCTCAGTCATTAAAATCACTTGGAAAGCTTTTGAACAGCACCGATTCCTGGGTTCTCTTCAGACTTCCTTAATCAGAATCTTAGGGATGGGACTCAGGTATATGAATTGTTAAAAAAAAGAGGACCAGGTGATTCTTTTGATTTTTTGATAAAACAACTAGCCAGGCTTGGACATCCTTGCTTCAGAACAGCGTTTCTCAGTCCTACAGCTATTGACATTTGGAGATGGCTAGTTGTTGTGGAGCCTTCCCTGTGCATTCTAGGATGTTTGGCAGCATCCCTGGCCTCTACCCACTAGATACAGAAGCACCCTTCCTTGCCCAAGTTGAAAAAATCAAAATGTCTTCACACATTGCCAGATTTCTTTGAAGGGGGATTAAATCACCACCATTTTAGGACCTCTGCTTCACAACAACCCTGTCTGATAGAATTTTATGCAATGAGGGAAATGCCTAACATAGTAGCCACAAGTCACATGTCACATTGAACATTTGCAGAGTGGCTAGTACAACTGAGGACATGACTGTTAAATATTATTTTATTTTGATTAAAACTCAATTGCCAAAGCCACATAGAACCAGTGGCCATTATATTTCTCAGCACATCTTTAAAGGATTCAGCTATGACTCTAAGCAATGAAGTCGACACAGCTTCTCCTGAAGTACTTCTAAGACATGCCGGGGAGAAATAATCTACCTTCCTGTTTGAATCTAAAAAAAAAAATATTGGGATGTTAGGACTAGTGGAAAGTTTACTTGCAGTTTTCTGTGTTGCCCGTTAGTTATTTTTCTGTTACTGCCCTTGATATCCAGATGATATCAGACTTAGAGCAGTCTGGTTTGAGGATAGCCTCTTTCAGTCCCAACCTTGATCTCCTTTTATGGCCAGTCCTTCATATTTTCTTAGGAATCAAAGCCCATTGTTTTCTAGTTTTCTCAATTCCTAACAGGTTAAACATAGAATAACAATAGAGACCCAGAAATTCTACTCATAGGTGTATAACCAAGAGAGATGAAAACATACGTCCATGCAAACACTTGAACATGAATGTTCAGAGTGTTGGAAAAGACTCTTGAGAGTCCCTTGAACTACAAGGAGATCCATCAAGTCAATCCTAAAGGAAATCATCCTGAATATTCATTGGAAGGACTGATGCTGAAGCTGAAACTCCAATACTTCAGCCACCTGATATAAAGAACTGACTCATTGGAAAAGACCCTAATTCTGGAAGGTTTGAAGGCAGAAGAAGGGGACAACAGAAGATGAGATGGTTGGATGGCATCACCAACTCAATGGACATCAGTTTGAGCAAGCTCCAGGAGTTGGTGATAGACAGGGA